>VBVR01000004.1:0-136793 GCA_011638315.1 Tetramorium parvispinum
AAAATATATATATATTTTTTTTTATTTCCCAGGTTGGTATCCTATATAATTAAAACATTTCGAAACAGCGCAAAAATGACTTAATTATAAAATATGAATGCAATAATAAATTATATTTTTATGTTGTACACAGAATACATACATTCTGTAATATATCTTGTTTGGTTTCAAATTCATTTATAATAATTTTTCGAGTTATGTAGGTTTTCATAATTAGCTTTTACATTCCGAAAGTTGATATTTGCTGCAGTTTCTTTTTCAAACATTTTCTCTTGTTCCAATAAGCACATATAAATTATTTTTCTTTTTCTGGCAAATACTTACTTCGATCTTCCCTGTATCTCGCCAAGAGATCCGCCAATTCCCCATACTCATTCTGTTGCAACGTGTTCGGTCCAACCTGTAACAAAGAAAACTTCTTAATTGTAGCCACCGGCTCTTTATGCGTAGCTTTCTTATCGCCATTCTAGCCAACAAAGTTGCAGGCATCTTGTTTTTATTATTAACGACCATGTCATTTGCTAATTACTGTATTTCACATTTGTCTATGTCAGGGTTTATTAAATATTAACAAGTAGTGGTAGAGTCTCCATGACTTAACTTTATCATTGGCATTTAAAAAAAATAAATAAAAATGTTACATGAGATAGAAATCTGATATCGAATCACAAAATGCAAAACCTTGAGTTTTCTTAATCATAAATGATTTTAATGATGCTCGGTTGCACGGATTGTTGTTTGTTTGAAGTATAGCATAAAGACTTTTATTTACTTGTCTTTCTAATTAAATTTGCAGAACTCATCGCGTGGTATAGTTCCATGTTCTATTTCAACGTTGTGAGCGCTTTATCTTAACACAACACAAGCTACAGATCCGAATCTAATAAACCATTTATTCTCAGCGGAAAATTAATTATTTATTTTGATTCTATTTATCGGTACAATCGAACGAGCATTGCTCGCTTAACTCGCGAGCTCTCGAAGCGAGAGAAAAAAATATTCAAATCAGCTTTTGAATACATGTAATGCAGATCTTAAAATGACGCGTATAAAAACCATATGTTAAGTCCATTCTCGGCGTGACGGCGGCACGTGCTCGTCGTCCTTATCGCGCCTGCCAGGAGGGGTTACGAGCTGCATTATGCTAATTAAAACTTTATTCGCCGTACGGTGCTCGACCTTACATTACGGATCGAATTTACCGCTCGATGTTTTTCTCCTTCGTCCCCGTCAGACGTACCTGCATTATAAATTCTCGGTACAACCATTCTGCAGCTTCAGTTAAATTGAAAAATGCCTTATGACACTCGCGCCTATTCAACGAATGCTAACACTTTAGTAACTTGATAAGGCTTCCACATTATTTTCCCGGTCTTGAAATAAATAATAAGTTTTTCTTTTATATCTTTTGTGTTTCCTCATGACTTTATCACAGTTCGTATGGTAGAAAAAAAAATTGGCGGTAAAAGATGTAATACGTCTGAGACTCTCTTTAAAATCGTATAAAATTAATTCTGTTAGTTAAAATTTGTTGCTTAAGGTTTGGAGACCTTGGGAGACTTTTTATAAGTCGTAACCTTCCCACTAGTAATTGCTTCATTTAGAATTAATATCGTTTTTTGTAACACTTGGTGAGAAATAACTCTTCAAGTCGAGTAGCGGTCGACCCTGAATATACCATCCGCGAACTATAGATCGATATATAACAGTTGCTACAGCTAGTCATTATATCATTTACTTGACTCGCATAACTACTAATTACAAGGGTTAAGACCTATGTCATATCGGAGATCTCGCATTTACTTGACGAATCGCTTTTTTCATCCCGAATTGAAAGCGTTCTTCTCAAAACTTATTGCCCAAAAGTAATATCATCGGTTAACATTCGACAAAATCGGAAGTTACGCGTTATACAACGTGAACAACTCATACACCTCTCTCTTTCTCTCTCTCTCTCTCTCTCTCTTCCGGTGAAACGACGCATTTTAGTGTTTTAATAGAATTTTACACAAGAGCTTTTCACCTCGAGACCTCGGAGCAGCTGCAATCTTCCGTAACATACCAGGATGGTAAGCAAAGGGAAGAGAAATGAAATTTTCCGTACATTGCAAAACGTCGAAGGACGGAAAATTTTACGGATTTAATTTCGCTCTTAAAACCAACCGATTGACGGCAGCTTCGATCGTGCCTTGATGAAATCGCGTTTCTCATCACGCACCATTACTTACTATAACAGCGCAAACTGTAATAACTGGCGAGGTTAATAGTCAAGTTAACGTTGTTAATCAAGTTTCAATCCATTTTCAACAAATGATTGACGATCGATTAACGAGCAAGTAATTATTTTTCAGAAATATATAGCGAAATAGAAATATTGACAAAAATAGAAAATTATATTTTAGTAAAGACCGCAATGGCATTTTTTTCTATAAAATATAGTATTAATTATTACATATAATATGTATGTACAATATAGATAATATGCACGATAGAACATTTAAAATAAAATAGCGAAACACATTTTTTTCTCATTCGACATGACAGATTAAATGAAAGAGGCACAATGTTTCGATACGTCACAGTTTAATAGAGAATGCACCGTGAGATGGTTTGAATGAGATGACGAGCGAGAAGCGCCGGGAATTACAAAAGTACGATATTCTCGTGCATATATGCAGCCACTGTTGTCATTACAACGTTGGTTTCGACTGTGTCATGTCCTGGGTGTGTATCACGCAGCTGCCTCACAGGTAACATTAGTATGCATGGGAAAACTTTTCGCGCGCGGAAACGCGCCGCACGGCCACGCATATACAAGCGTTATCCGAGCTTTAACCCGTTCGGCTATCGCTGAGCTACGCGCGAACATCTCCCCGCCGCGCCGCGCCGTCTAGAAACCGGCTATCACGAATGTCCTTGCAAATTACAATCTCGCGTGTACGCTCTATCCACTTGCTCCAAGTTTTTGCATTAGAGACAGCTGATAGTATCGTCAAACGTAAAATATACAGGAGCATGAAAAGTACATTATTCTTTCATTCCAGGAATCCTCGTTGGTTGGATTTTTGCTCTCTGCTTCGAAATGAATGTCGTAGAAATGAAGATGATTTTTATTACAAGATTCTTAATGAAATAACATGTAAAATTAAAAGCTACTTTACCTCAGAGAGAGAGAGAGAGAGAATAGAAGGAACGAACTGCATTAAAATCAATTTTACTAATATTTCTAGCTCTGAAATAGTAATATGTCTAACAAAATGCATAATTATTTAGATGTATGTATCATTTTAAATTTTCTTCTACGCGCTTCTTTGTATATAAAGAGAAAGTCTTTTCTCTCATAGAAAAAAAGTACAGTGATAAATGTTACATTTATACACGCCTTTTCTTGACGACTCATCTTTATTAATTTTATCGTGCGGGATGTAAAAAATGTAAGAATATGTAAGAATGTTCGGGTGGCAAGAACATTTTACCGAAAGAGACTTGAGCCACTTGAGGTCGATCTTCACTTCAATCTACGGAAGTGCAAAGTGACATGGCAAAGTGGAGTCCACTCCGATATGTCGCGTAACGCGACTTCACGGCTCATCTAGCGTGGAAAGCCGTGGAAGAGCGAGAGCCATCGAGCAGTCTCGCGTCGAGATAATGTCCCGAGAAGAGCGGAAAGGTCGAGGCACGAGAATAGCGAGCGAGAAGACTATTTGGCGCTGGGCGACGCTCACTCCGCGCCGGAGGACGTCGGAGAACGTCGCCCGGAACCCGACGCAACAAGTTGCGAATGCAACGAGGCGCATCGTGCATTCGCACCCTTCTCCCTTCGCACGATGGATTATCGAGTAAAGCGCACGACAAACAACTGACAAAGTCCTTGGAGGTTTAACGGGAGGATTAATATGTATAAAGCGAAATCGTTATCGAATAGATTTTCGAAGCGCGGGCCGTAATTACAACGTAAGAATTGCAAAACGTTCCTTTTGTCGCGCTTCTTCACAAAGTTTCTCGTAAAAAGTTCCGGCAGTTTTCTTGGCAATTTTCAGTTTGATTGCGCAGCCATTGCTACTGCTTTCCCCCGGAAATTGAATGCCGCTATATAACGCTTAAGCGAGCTTTGTTAAACTGCGCCACTTAAGAAAAAATAGCAAATTTTATGAAAATTATTTCAATCTTTTATAGTTATAACCAATTAATTTAATAGTGTAAAATGTCATCAGTTGGTAATAACGATTTAATGCTGATATTATATGTATATGTTGAATATAAATTGATTTATCTTTAGGGAATTTTTAAAACTAAATTAAGTACCACATCTCTCGTAAAATCTCTTATAAAAAACAATGACATTAATAAATAATAAATTTAGCAGCTGATTCAATCATACTAAAAGCAGAGTGCAACTTTATGTGCTTTATCACTCAAGTTTGTTTTAACATGACGGACATGGTTCAACGAAATTAATTATGTACCAATGGCGTGCATAAAGTCGAATGAAATTCAATCTCTACGTGTAATGCGGAATTGTCGAAATTGACAAATAAACAGTCTGTCGGACATAATGCCCATTCACCTTGTTTGGAATTATAATGATCGGCAGAGTGAATATATTTCTGTTGCACACGCTTGCTGCAAATTAAAGTATACAGCCGCACGTAATATTGCAATATCCAGTTTAATTGCCAAGCTTAACGATTTGCCTTTAACGTGAAATAGTACAAAATTTTTATTTGCAAATATAACGTAATAAAAATTGGATATATTTATTCATTACGGATGATTTGCTTTGATCGTGCCTCATGTTTACATGTGGCTAAATGGCAAAAGAGTAATGTTTGCACGATGTTTTTTTTTGCGCGATATTTGCACGAGTAGCTCGTACGGCTCTATAATATCGTTTACGTGAAGGTCGTTGCTGTACCAATCTCTATGCATTTACCTTTTTACTTTGCAATATTGCACCGTGTTGCTCGGGAGAAAAGCAAAAATTTCGCAGTTTGACGTTATCGCTCGATTCCTTTGTTACGCATGCATATATCAAATTTTTGTCGCGCAAAGTAAAAAAATGTTCCACAGATTCGAAAATCCATCCATACCTACGCCCAAAATATGACCAGTATTTCGTATTAAATTTCGTGCATTGAAACGAATATCATTTTTACTTGATTTATGTTTTTATATAGAATAAAAAGGACTTTATTTTAAAATAGCGTTTAAAATAAGACTTAAAATTTTCAATTTCGACGCTTAACCCTTTTAATGAGTGAAAAGACGAAATGCTAGCAAAAGGATAAGATACGATATTGATATATCAATAATGCGGTACGTGTAATTGTCAAATTTTACTGTCATATAATTGTACAGAATGTTTTAAATTTACTTAAATTCTCTCTCTGTTCTTTTACGTAACTCTTATTAATGGCAGGCTCTTGATATCATTTTGAGATAAAAACTCCAATACCAAAAAATACGAGGCTGTAACAGTTTTTAAATGGAAAGTTATTAAAGTTGATCGATTAAATTGTCCGAAATCCGCGCGCTCAGATATGACACGTCGCGATGGTATTTTCAAATATGAATTTTATTTTCGACATTGATATAGTTCTGTATATCTGAGCCTACTTTTCATTTAAAAACCTGTTATAACATCGATATTATGCTATTGTAATTTTCATTTTATTTCCAAATAAATTTCAAGAGTTTGCCATAAAGTCATAGTATGTTTGGAACACCCTCTTCATTATCATTATAGAGATTGTAAAAATAAATATATATGTATATCAGAAACGCAGCAACTTTTGTAAAGAGAAAGTATCTCAAATTGAAAATTTTTAACACGGCAGCACAATGATTATATTCCTGTGCTAAAGAGAAATTTCTTTCGCAAGATCATTTAGCAAGGGAGTTAATTAATAAAATCATACTGAAGATATCAAAAATATTTTCTTCAGCCGTTATAAAGCAAATTATACAAATTTATATTACATATACACATTTACAACTTTCACGTACCTATTTAATATTAGATACTGATCGATGTATTATTATATTAACAATCAATTAAAGAATTATAATATTTTAGTGGTGAGAAGTTACAGAGGAAAATATAATAAAAATTACAAGCATGAATGGAAGGTATACTTTACCTGAACGGGTCCAGCCGCCGCGTAAGCGGCCACGCCGATGAAAACGATCACGATCGATGAACCGTAAAGTGCCATTACGCCGCGGCGTCTAGTACACAGTGCCAAAGACTTATTTTTCGGCGGGAAACTGATCGGCCGTTGATTCCCTCAGATTCGTGATGCATACGTCGTGAAAAACGCGTGGAGTGCCCCGAGTCTCGTGCTCCCATGAAATATATAGAGAACTGAGCTCTCCCCTGTTTAGGAAGGGGTGTAAATGTCGCGCAGACGCGGCGCGCCGCAGGTCTTGGTCAGCGATTAAACACATTTTTCGTTTTACGATGCAAAATTCGATGATATATATCGATACCCAGGTATCCTTCACAAACGTCGAGCAAACAAATGGATTCAGATTTCTACGAGATACATGCACAAGATCAATTTGTTTACCTTTGTTCGTGATGATAGAAATGCGATAGCGAGAGACGAGCTTTTCTCTCGTCAACTATGGAACTTTTTATTCGGTTGTGTGAAAGAAATTATACAATTTTTTTTAAGCCTTTGATAAATTTAATCAATTTTTACCCTGTCTTTTCTATTTGTCTTCTAAAAATACAAAGAGTAAATGACGGTAATTTGATAAAATAGCAAACTCACTGTTTTTGTCATCTCAACTATAATAATATTTCAATGAACTTGTCTGTTTGAACGAACGAACGAGTATTCTTCATCATACTGATAATCTTAATGCTACACGTTTTTACGTACACGTATAGACGAAATAAATGGAGAATAAATGTTTAATCCATCAAATCGGACATATCTTCTGACCATTAACATAATTTTTGTCAAATAAAGAGTAAGTATCAATAGCGCATTAATTATCGTCAAGCTCTGAAATGACGTTGCATCAGAATGACGTTGCGAGAACTAGAAGAGGGAGATTAATATCTGGAGATAAGCGCGAGATATATATACAAGTTAATATTACTTAAAGTAATATCACTTAAAAGCGAGACGATCGGGTGCTTCTTCGAAGCGGCCGAGATCTACTGGTCTTTATTCTCTACTTCAAGGATTAGGACCAAATTTTTAATAATACTCGAGCGGAATTTGAAAATATTTCTTTCAATAGACCACGCGTCGCGAAGTCAACTGGAAATTTGCATCATCCTTGCTATTCAACATTTCCTTAACTTCTTTTTGTAATTGTAATTAATTGTAGATATGTCTTGCATGTAGGAATGTTGCAAAATCTCAATAAGAAATTAGCGAGTTTCTTCAAGTATTGTTTATTGATGCTAAAAATATTCCTAATATTTACAGCGCATGGTTGATGTACAATGAGGTAACATTGATTCTTTACTCCTTTCTCTTTCTTTTTTCTTTAAAAATGCAAAATTTTTAAGAAAATCTTAAGATAATCTAAAACGTGCATAAATTTTAAATTGTGGATAAATCGTGAATCTCAAATATTGTTTGTACGATTTTGAATAAAATTTGATCGAAATTTAGGAACAAATATCTTACAACTGATTTATTAATCCAATCACAATCTCCAAAGATTAAGTTGCAAAAATCCTTTAATGATAATCTTACAATTAGATGAGAAATTGTATTTCTTCGCGTTGCTTTTTATCCTGTGACATTTTATTTTTAATTTTATCAGTAATTAAATGAAAAATGCATAATTGGCTAAAATTCCATCTCCGTAAAAGTATGCAACATTTGTTTGAGAAATATCATGCATTAGAGGAAACATTTCTTGCCAACTTTTCTTTTCAAAGAGAGTGCCATCGTCACGTATGACAATATTTAGGAAAGAGACAGTTTCGTGATGGTTTGTACATTGCAGTACCGTTAACTTAATCGGATGATTTGTGCACGCACATAAATGCGAAAACCGCGTGTAGGGACGAGGGAAACCGACTACCGGCGATCGATCATGCTCTGCGCGTATCTGGTGCAGAAAATAATTCTTGGCCCTGAAAATCGTTCGCATCGTTTCGCGTTTATATTTGTCGACCGTGCAAAGCAATGTGGAAATGACGCAATGGCAAATGCAAATGAGGAAATATGAAACGAAATTGAAGTTTCAAAATCAAGTAACAGCTAAAAAAATGACGTACTAAAAAGCAAGAACAGGAATTCACTCGTGTTTTCTTCTTTGTGAAAGTACTTTTTTAAATTTTGAATTATTATTATTTATAAGTATTATTATTATTATTATTATTACTATTTGTTAGGATAGAAAAATTCGAAGATAAATTATATTGCTTTCAACAATTTAAATATTTAAATAATATCTACACAAAAGTCATTAAAATATAACATACATATTTGATATTAAACCTGAACTTTAATTATACGAAAATGATAATGGCACTTGAAATATACAAGATACAGCGTTTCGTGGAGGGAGGAAGGGGATCTAATAGTTACAAATATATGTATATGACGATATCTCTAAAGAATCTTTTCGATACTTTTTTTTCTTCTTTAAACGTGATCAATGGATCAATCATTTCTCGTCTGTCGCGTTTGTTGCTATTGTTATTGCAATAGCGACGACACTATCCACTAAAAATTCTTCCACAGCTCTTTTGCAATTCGATATAATTTCGCGCAACGAGAATCACTAACGGAAATCATTGGAAAGCATTCCTGTACTGGTTATGCAATCTAACGCACGTCGCAATTCGGCTTACATTACTCCGAAATGCATTACATAATTTCATCGCACACGAATCTCGCGAGCGGTAATGAGAGGAAGACCGTGTATTTTCATTATCTCTATGTGTGTATATTATCGCGGGATAGCAACAATATTTTCGTATATCGCCGCTCGGTTAACTCGTACTAATGCCGCCCTGGAGAGAGCGATTCTCGCGAATCCCGATGGTCCGTCGTTAAAACTTATGACAAACTCGTTAAAAACCGGGCTACGATCTTCGATGCACCTGTGATATAACTTTCCATCGATTATCAAGAACACAACGCCATTTACAAAATCTTTCGCGATTGCCTGACGCGAGAAATTGCACCAGTTAAAACTTCTTACACACTTATATATTATGTATAATATATTTAATATATTTAAGAATATAAGAGAGAGAAAAGAATTTTTTTTAATAAATAGAAAATAATAGATTATTATAACATTGCTCTGTTACAAACTGAGGAATAAAGACAAAACACTGTTACAATTTTATAGATTAGAATAAGAAAGAATAAAAAAGTATTTTGGATTAAGATTACTTCTATATACATATATAATATTTGAGAAAGGATAAATAAAAGTAAGAAGGGTTCCGTCTTTTAAGGCAATCTGTCAATCGCTTGTAAGCAATATAAAATAAATAGTCATTAAACAATGTCGAAATTTATCGTTACATGTGATTGAAAATCATATTATTACGTTATAAAGATAATGTAACGATATACAATATATAAATTTTAACAAGTATTTCTAATACATATATGTGATTTAATGTACGTTACAAGTACCATCACACGTCGAAACGCCGAGTTAAAATTCTTTCCGAGCTTTGCGAGCGAGCGTTCCTACTGTGGCTGCTTGTTTGAAAACTAGAGGTAAGCTTTATTTCGAAAGCTATTCCGCACCGCCTGCCTTCCCGAACGCATTTGTCAATTTGTTGGTGCACATTGTTTCGCGTCACGGTAGTAAACAGCGGACAGGTATCGTGAAATTGGAGTTTTATAGGTGTTGACATTACAGTTGCAACGTTATCCGGTAGCAACGTTAGAGCAAATGTTTCGAATGGAATTGGTGGACGCCCTTATATGCCGCGACCCCGTCTCCGTGGTAGGGGTTGAAGATCCGAGAGGTCTCGTCCGAAGGAAAAAGTACAGTTATTTATGGATGGTGAATAGACACGAGAGAGAGAGAAAGAGACAAAAGATAAGTAGATACTGCGTAGCTCGAACAAAGGCTGCCTGAAATCCACGCATCCCCTTTGGGGATGGACAGATATCGAATGACATTAATGGCATCGATGGCGACAATGTAATGGGATCTTACCTATCGCTGGAATATAGGGTTGCTATTATTTTCATAATTTCGTATATAAGGAACGAATGTTAGAGACAAGTCCTCAGTGTACGGTGATGATTCGTGCGAAACGTCTCCCGGGAAGGATGAAGCTCCTTATTCTTTGTGTAAGCATCAGATACGATTATGTGGCAACTCTCCTGCAATTTATTATTTTCTATTTGCGTTCGTGTAAACACAATACTGAATATATTACTTATTGTTAGCATTAATATTAAGTATCGCGTGAAGCGATAGCCGGAGAAATTAAATGAAAAATTCCTTTTTTACGTAGAAACATCACAGAAATAACAATCATTATTTCAGACGACAGATTTTGATAAGTATGTTCATCTTTGGACAATTTTTCATTAGGTAAAATTTTGATGGTAGTCATTATTTATTGTAGATCTTTAATATTCACCTTATACCTCAATTTAAACTTCAAACGTAAGAAATTAAGAAAATGCAATTTATGCTGTCATTCAAGTATACACAACCAGATTTTTTGTTATTGTTTCATTTTGAATATCCGTTCATAATTCGAATATATTTTTAATGTTTCAATTAAGAAAAACTCGGTTTTAATGTTACAAAGATTGTGCCAGTAAAATTAAAATTGTTCGTACGGAAAAGAAAAAATCCGCATCTATTGTCAATAAAATTGGATTTAAAATTCCGATGAAAAAATTCCATTCCACGCGTGCGGTAATGTAAATGAGTCGTGATTACCTGAATTATATCACGCTTGAATGACTGACCAAATCAGGTAATGGTCCACGGTTTGTCGGCGGAAAGCACGGGGGAAGTCTTGTCGATCGGCCGGTGGAAGGAGCAGGTTATCGCGCCGGAGTTCTTACTGGAAGATCGCGATGATATCTCCGAGGGCAACCGGAACGCATTCCTCTACGAGGATAAGCGTAGCTTCCGTCCCGAGGGGCTCGGCGAAGTGAAACGAGTCACCAGCGCGGAGGACGTCGGTCTGCAGCCACGTCTCTTAACGAGAGTACGTTTGCATAATTCCTAAGAATTTCTCTTCCGTGAACGTTTTTCCGCGAACAAGTGGCGACACGTTGCCGCGCGCGATATGTTTTCAGCCAGGTTTCAATTACGAATTCATCGTATATACAAGGAGGCTGAGTACTTGACTGTCAGCCCAAGTTCTTTCTCTCTCTCTCTCTGTTTCTTTATTTAAATAATTCAGAAGGAAATAAAAGTGACGTACTTAAAGATACCTTTTTTCCCCGATAGAAGCTACCTTGGATGTAGACGTATCCGACGTATCCGACGTATCCCTCCTGTGATATCGTATTTACGTATCAGCGCTTTCGTGTGTAAAGTTTATTAAACACGTAGTAATTATTTTCATAATTATTTTCTAAATTAATGTTGAAACGGGGGAAGGTTCTACACGCGCGTAGCCGATATTAATGGCAAAGGTCGTCCACATTTATTCAGATATGACAACTGCGACTACGAATAATGACTTTTTATGTCGAATGGAAAATTGCGTTTACGTTTTGCGGTAACGGCATAACGAGTGATTAAATGCGTGGCACGCCCAACTTGATAAAGAGTTGATTGTCCTTCTTTTTTTCTCACGGTATTCAATTATTTCGCTTCAGCTTCGTAAATCGCTTTACAAGCGGCAGTGATGAAACAACTGTCAAGCATGGAAAAGCATAATGCTCGATACGCACACACATGTGTAGTGTAGAGTTGCGTGTGTGCCGTATGGAAATTCATCTCGTGGAAAAGTCGAAAACTCGTTACGGAAAGCTATCGAGCAACGAGCGGTAAATATTGTGCGTAGCTCCGTTTCGCTTCGTGTATTTAATTAATTAATTTCATCACCAACGACTGTTATCTTGATTTTTTTCATACGGCTGTTTGCACGTGCGATGTTTACAGGCATCACCACATGCCGCACGACAGAAAATATAATTTAACGTCGACGATAAGGTAGTTTAGCTCGACTTTTCTCAAGGTGTAATTCTCGTGCGATTAATTAATATCCGTGACACAGGATCACTTGACCTGACGAAGACGTTTATTCGCAGTCTTTGCCGTGCGTATGCGAAACGCAGTACGAAATAAGGGACTTGGGCGAGGGGCATTATCCGAGATACCTGACCGCGTCGAGCTGCAAGCCGAAAGCCTGCCTGAGCAAGTTCAATTCCTGCCGACTGCTGCACTATATGGTAAGATTGCGTGACAATCGATAATCCGTAGTGCGAAGTAGTGGATCGCTCGCCGTAAGTGCACCAAAGTGGTTGTCGAGTATTGTGCAAGTATACACAACTTTAATTAGCGCTGACCGCATAAACTCTCAGCTTATTGATCACCGGACGTCACGTCACGGATCGCCCGCCGTCGCCGTCGCCGTCGCCGTCGCCGTCGCCGTCGCGAGTGGTAAGCCTCGACGTCGAGCGCGACCGATCGCGCGAGTAAATCCATATGCACTACAGTTGTGCAATAGACGTTCGTTTAATTACCCTTTGCGCGTATTCGATTTGACACGTTTCGATTATGCAATATTAGCCTTGCGTTGTGTACAGCTATGCGACTGAATTCCTATTTTCGTTCCGCTGGAACGACGCGACGGTATTAAATAATAAATATCACCGTCGCTCCGCCATTCTCTATTGCTTCTTAATAATTTTATGTCATTGAATAACGTGACTTTGATTGTTACGTTATCATTGCAAAAGGCTATACTTGCTAACGTATTATATAATTAGACAATTCTTAATTTAAAAACTATACATTCAAATATAAAAAAAAACAACAGAATACGTTCTGTGAGTTTTTATAAAAAAACATGGACAATGCAGTTTGCAGAGAAAACATAAAAATACACAACACGTATTATTTTCTGTACCCGCTATTTTTATCCATCCATCAGAGATAGGGGAGAATATTAAACAAGGATGAACAACAGTTAATAGCACGGTGAGAATTACTCGTCCGCAGCAATACGCTACGCGTTTCGTGACATTATATTATTCGCAAGAAATGCTGAAATCGTTAATTAAGGAGATTAATTAATCTACGTGTCAACATCCTTGCTATACCTATTCAAAATAAGAAGTCTTCTGCCGCCCAATTCTAATGAACAGTATTAACTTGCGTGATTACTCATTCGAGACTTGTTGAACAGCAACGATATAGTGAATCGCAGAACAATATCGCGTGTTGTAATGAGTCGCTTGTAGCACGTAGTCATCCGTATCATTAATTATCTCTCAGAAATAAATCTTGAAATTACAACGTATCGCCGTATTGACTAAATACTTGCGCAATAAAATTCTGAATAAAGAATCTGTTTAGAAGAGCTGAATTTTTCTATAATTTTCCTTTAGAAAGATATATTTATTAAAAGAATTTTATTTGGCACATAAATCGTCAAATTATACACATTGTTAAATTTAATTGTATACACAAACGCTTAGGAATGGCTGATATTGAAATGTATATATAGAATGTACTCTTTCCGAATATACATATATCATAAATCAAGCGATAGTAATCAGGTTGTTTTCATGTAGGTTCATGTATTGAGCCAACGCGATTTGGGCGAGTTAAGCGATGACCGTTACTCGGACGATAGCGAACTTCAGGAAACCCCACTTCCGGAAGCACTCCGTCATAAGTGGCGGCTGAAGCCGATGAAAATCCCGGTTGCGTGTGTGTCGGAGACAAGATAGAAGAAAATAATACATGATCAGCTCGGACCAGTGTCAAACATGAACGAGGAGATAGAATCTAGCGGCCTTTATCGATCGCGTTCAAGATTAATAAGTATTCGCCGAATAGATTTCTGCGGCATATTGAATTTTAGCTTCTGCTTGCACGACGTTCACGACAAAATGTGAAAAATAAAAGTGATGAATAAATAATTGTAAATTTCAATTGTGTGTGTTTCATTCTTCGTCAAGTTTAAAACATGAACTTATATTTAGAGAATTTGCAATACCGTCAAAAATAAATGGACCAAAAGGAATTTATCATTAATTAAATATATGAAAATTTTTTCATACTAAATTTGATGACATGGATTTAAGAATACAATTTAAATTGTTATTGATTTTATATACGTTTCCTTGTTTTTCTAAAATAATAATCTTTAATAAAATATTGTTAAACTGATAAAGATTACATTAATGCGCCATCTATATTGTACAATGTATTTTTAAGAAAGAAAAAGCAACTTCTAATAATTTCTCATAATTTGTAAATATGAATATATTTTCGAATACCGAGAGTAGATTACAGTTTTATACTACGTAAAAAATTGCATATTATCAACATGACTATCATCAATCTGCGAAAAACAAAGTAATTTCACGAAACATTTTGCGCTTTCGACATCAAGAAAATCAATTAAAACGTTAATATTGCAATTCTCTTTACAAATTCGCTATAAACATAATTGTAAATGTCACAATTGTCTAATGTATTAACTTATATATTACTCGCTATAAAAATAATTGTTCTGTTTATCCCAATAATAAACAATAAAAATGAACAATCTAATAATTTTAATCATTTTTAAAATAATTTAATTTTTTGTATTTTTTTCTGAAAACGCACTATTAGAATTAAATGAAATCGTTCAAGTTTAATGAGCGAGAAAGAAAAAGACTTCAATATTTGTAACAAGTCACAAGAAAAAATTCATCTTTGTAATCGTTACTTTGCCGTTAGCCGTGTACAAGTTATATCTTATAAGAAAGACATTTTTCGTGCTTTTGATATATCGATCGTACACGTAAGCAGTTTGACCTCGCGCAACAAGTTACACGTTGGTACATAAATATATAATTTAAAAGGCAAGATCGATCGCTCGCGCTTGTTCGCGCTTCACTCCGAAGGGTTTAATGAAAGCCTCGTTTCCGGTCGTTCTAGGGTTACTGAAGTAATCAGCGGCGCGAATAAAACTGCGTACAATGAAATTTGCGACATAGAGGTCCAATTCCGCGCAATTAATCGCGCTGTAAAGTACCCGATTAAAAGGAAGCACAGGGGAGGCACTTTAATGACAAGCTTCGCCGTTACCGCTCGATTTAATTTTCAGCTACGCGACACTGTACTTCGCGGTACGTTTTTTTTTCGCATCTCGTAATTTTGACTCTCTCGCGCTTAAAGAAGAAGATTGCTCTAAAATTATACACACATAAACTGTTATTATATAAAAATGTAATTAATATCAATAGAATTCTTTGTAAATGTTATAATACATGTCACGCAGAAGTATTATTAATGCAAATAGAAATTTAAAAAATTAATAAAGTGAAATAATAATTATCTCGTTTAGCGTTATTGATACTACTCAAAGTCAATTAATGTAATTAAATAAGTTACTACATTAATGTTATTAATTTCATATGAAAAATAAAAGAGAGAACTGAATAGGGCGCAAAAGTCGTGAATAATGCGGAATCGATTAAACGAGGCATATTTAATTTAAAGAACAGATGACTTTGCAATTTAATGGAACAGAGTCGACTGCGTTCTAAATTTCGATAAGATCTTCTTGGTAGTAGTCTTTGTCCTTTGCTTGAGTTGCGTAAGTATGGCAATTTTCGCGTATATCTGTATGTATATCGTACGTCATCTACATAAAGTATTTCCAAGAGATCGTACAAGTGCAACAGAAGTTTCTCCTTGTAGATCTCAAGTATTTACTTCAGTAACAAATTATTTCTTACTATAAAGGAGCAATTGATGTATCCTTGAAATCAAAGGCATTCGAGTTATATGATATATTGCCAGTTTCACATGTTCTAAGAATTTCTTGGAAGAACAATTCCTCCTTAACAAATATTTTAACGAAATAAATTACACTTTTTAGCTTTCCAAAGCCATGGTTGTTGCCATTTCAATCCATAAATAGACTACAATATCATAGGTATCACCCTATTGAACTGAAACATTTTAAAATTATCTCTCTCTTTTAATAATATCAACATCGTGTAATTTACGTTATGTGAAAATAGTGAAATTAAATTGATCTCATTTTAA
Source organism: Tetramorium parvispinum (assembly GCA_011638315.1). Taxonomy (NCBI): domain Eukaryota; kingdom Metazoa; phylum Arthropoda; class Insecta; order Hymenoptera; family Formicidae; genus Tetramorium; species Tetramorium parvispinum. The sequence goes on from VBVR01000004.1 coordinate 16,195, forward strand.
GTATAATACATTGCGAAGGAAAAAGTATGTATTATTTATCAATTTATTATTTTGTGTCATATTAAAATGATAAAGTAAAAAGTGAAACAATTTTGAGAGAATGCCAAGTATCCCCGAGGGATTTTAGACATACACCTCCTACATTTCTTGCCGTTTCATTGTATTTTTCAAACATCTTACAAGGCTTTTTAATTAAATTGTTGATCCTACTCTATTAGGACGTCAAAGCTCAAGCGTCCTAAGACGGATCTAGTTTGTTGACGCTTTCAAAAGCCGCTGCATTACGCGCCTATGAATCCTCGCAAGAAGCATACAAGCTATATCCATAAAAACGACAAGCTGCCGAGCCTGCGGGTGTCCACGGCACGTTACGCACCGTAACCCGCGTACACGAAAAGCCAATACTGTTACTCGAGCAAGTCGGTCAGAGCTCGATTTTGAAAGCCAGCGAGCCCGAATGCGCTCCTAATCTCATTAGGTACCTACATGTACCTCATTACAACGGTTAAATGTACCACTTAACCATGTACTTTACGTACTAGAACAACATCTTCGAGGTACAAGTTTCGATAAATTACCGATCGTCATAAGAGAGAGCTAATCATTGACCAAATCGTTCACCGCGTACTTTTGGAAATGTATGCCATTAAAAATTGTGCTTTTCCAGAAACGAGTTTCGAATCTCTATTACGAATGGACAAGTATAATCTTATTTTCCGCTTAATCGTCAGTTTTAAAAGAGGATTCTACTTTGTGTCGCAACAATCAATTAAATTTTCGTTGAAAAAAGTGATTGTGAAAAATCTTGCAAAATAATCGTAAATTAAAAGAAGAGGGGTTCTGTATAAAACAATCTATTTATATCGTCACCATATCAATAAAATATCAGGAATTTTTTAGTCGCTTCTATTCATCGCGTATTGACCATTTTATATTGCATGAAGATTTTTCGCATGAATTTCTATTTCCGAAATTTTTGACATTTTGCATTCGCAAACAACGCATCGCGATGTCAAATAACTTTTCTCTCGCGCAAGAGAGTTTACAAAAAAAAAAATGATCAAGTGCCACAAGCGTGATCCGCTTATGGCAAAGCCATCTTTCGCGAACGCGCGAGCGCGTGCGTTCGACGCAATTTTTCAAATTTTGCCGGAAATTTATTCCGAACGGCCCGTTCGTCACGTCGTATAATTTACGCGTGCATTCGTCGGTCGATCGAGCGTGGTTAAAACCCTGCGCTCGAGAGCGTTAACGGTTTCCAGGAGCAAACACTTGAACGCTGTTTGCCCTCTTGCCTCGACAATATTGGCCGCCCGTCACCGACGCTCGGTGCTCGCTTGCCGTCTTTACTCTGCTCTCCAACCGCATGAGATCACGCATAAACGTATATGGAAGGAAGGCGGCCGATTGCAGTGTATATTACCTAAAATTATGTCAGCGAATTATTAAGTTACATTCGCAATTTGAACGAAGGAAACTTTTTCCTCTTTGATATAGGAAATATCTCAATCTCGGCGATATATTCGAAAAGGTTGAGTTAAAAAAGTCAGAAGATCTAGTGTCTGTTCTGAACAGACTATACATATAACACAGAATAATTGACCGAAATGACGTTATAAATTAGCTAAAAAAGAAGTGGACATTACTTCCGGCATAATTTCGAGATCGCTCCATAAAGAACCATAAAAACTAATGTAATGAAAAAGTTGGACCTTACATTAGGTAGTATTACAAACTTTCCTTTTAAGCCGAAAATAGGAGAAATGATTTATCGCACTGTATTCTTCGATGCGTAGAATTAAATAAAAATACGAATTAATATAATAAAATTAAAAAAACAATTAAAGTATAATGAAATTAAAAATAGATGAAAATTGATAAGTATAGGTAGTAGAGTGTATTTAAAACTATAACAAGGTTATTAAAAATATTCTGTATTGAAGGATGTAGTGACAGATGGTAAGATCCCCCTTTGTTATAAATATACATACTAATAGAAAGTGACTTTCTTTTTCTAAATTTATTTTATTTGTGGTTCTTACGAAATTTTGCGAATCTAAAATTCGGTGGAGCGAAATTCTTTGACGACATGTAACACGTTCGAAATGTTTGCGGTCAACTCGCATGGGTAACCAGTAAATCAACGTATACAAATATTTGCGCAACGCATACGTTTACATCTATTACAAGAGCGCATTCCAGATGCGTAAACTCCGATGGTCGACGAACAATGATGCCGATAGCAACGTTGGCTAGGCAATATCACAGTGGCTGTGTGTGTGTGTGTGTGTGTGTGTGTGTGTGTAAGCTAAGCGGAAACGATGCAGTTGATATTCTAAGGAGATCTAAAATGATATGTAGGTATAGATAATTCAAATATTATCGAGCGTAAAAATGATCAACCGACGTGAAATGTCGTACGAGTGGTGTACTTCCGGAAAAATGTTTTCTCTTCAAAGAACTTCTTTTTCATATGTCAGGGTCAAAAGTGCCGTGGGGACTATCCAGTTTGCTATTCCAGTTCGCTAGAACGGTATGGCTATGTGTACATATGTACAATCGTATCGATTATATGACTTTTGTCGAATAATAAGACGAATGTGCCAAGAGAACTCTTCCTTTCTTTTGGCACATTGAAGGCACAGATCTTTGAAGGAAGAGGATATCAATATCGGGGATGATATGAAGGGGAAGACCAAACGTGTTGTGCGACTTTTATTTCTGGCAGTACGGGAGATGGTGTCATCTCAAAATGAATACGCGCCTGGTTGCGCGATTGACCATCGGTCTTGTTTTTTCTGACCCTTTTCTGCGCTCACGCACGAACGGGATATCGTCGCTTCGGCTGACACTCCGGCCCTCGAGCGCGGATATAGCCACTCGAGCCACTGTTTGCGTTCTGGCTGATCTTTCATTTACCCTGTAGGTGGGCGTGTTGCCGGCGGCTTAGCCGTACTTCGCTTCCACTATCTGCTACGCATCGTATCCCCCCGATAAAAGTGACGATGACGCGCGCGTTGCGGCCAACGGATCGAATCGCGCGCACTCGCTCGCTGATCAACGCGAATCAACAAGCTCCGATAACACGTTGTTGTAGTTGAATAATATAGTAGAGAATAATTTAGAGACGAAAAGTATACGAAAATTAATTTGAGCGAGAAACGCAAAGTTAATTAATCGACGTGTTCAATATAACGAGTTATTGTGACGTCTGTAATGTAAACATATTTTCATTTTATTGTTTCACTTGTAAAAGCCAATATTGCAATCAAAAATTATATATATTTCTGCGACTTGACCGAAAATTTTAACTATCAACATTATATTTTTTTAAATGCCGATAAATTTTAAAAATCAACATAAACTTGATAATGACACAAAGAAGAAATTAATAAAGCATAAAATATAATTCTACCAATTATATTAAAATCTTAAAAAAAGAACTTTTTTAATTAAAAGGAAAGTGAAAATGAAGGAGTAAGTTTTTTTATAAAAATTTACAAGTTTTCATTGATAAAAAATTTTGTTTGAAAATCAGACGTTTTCTTGGAAAGGCGATGAAAAATTTTTATGTGCTGTTCCATGTAATATTCTCCTCCTGAATTACTCGATAAACTTTGTTTATTGCTTGATAAGATTCTACGTCAAAATGAAGACAATCTAAATTACGATACAGACTTGTTAACTTAAACAATACGATGGTAATAAAAGATATATCTTGTGTGAGTTATTTGATTATTATTAAAAGATATATCCGCAAAGATGATGCAAGACTTATGAAACAATTAAATTAAGAAATTTAACATTAATATTATTTTATGGAGGTTTCAGGAAAGTTATTATTTGCGACAATTTTGTAGGTAAATGATATTAAACATCTATGTTTCCAATTGAATTTTGTGAATTGTAAGATATTCCAAGTAGCGTTATATATTTTAATTGATAAACTGTTTATTTTATATTATTATTTATCTTGCAAATAGATCTAATATGACTCTTTAAATTCTCTAAATTATTTCCACAGTTTATAATTATAATTATTTCTTTTTACAAGTTTTATTTGCACTGAAATATATGTTACGACATACGCGAGGGTTTTTATGTATAGAACAACGCCGAAAATTCGCCAAAAATCGTCCACGATATTGTCTACATCATACATACGTGACTATTCGGCGGGTTCAACTCTCCGATGATCGTACTAATACTGTAAGATCGAGGAGGAAAAGCATCATTCGTGTAATAGCTCCTGCGTGGCACATCACAAGTACTTTGGTTAAGTACTCGATAACTTCATCCAACGAGTGCTATCTTCTGAGTATTTGTTTGCTTCTTTTTCATCACCTCTGCTCGGTATCACGTTCGGGATACATGTCCCTATGAAGGGACCATGTTCCTACGAAGACCAATTAAACTCACTCTTTTTCTATCCACGCGACACGGCCATTAATTCGTGGTTGCGGAGAAAATTGACAGAATTTTAGATAAGATCAAATAATTTTCATAATACATTCTCTCTATACATACATGATTTCGACTAAATAGTTTCTTACGTTTTATGGAGATATAGACAATGCTGCTGAATTATTTCTTTATAAAAAGATATTAATGTCTTCCTGCGAATTATTAATAATTGAAATGCTAATTGACTGGTGATGTCTCTCAACAATAATTTTTGTTGTTCCTTTTTTTTGCACATCTTATTTATTCATAGAACCTTTTTTTATCCGTTCCCGTATTGTGTAATTGCCACGCTTCTATTTATTGCGCGTAAATAAAAATCGCTGTTGCGTAAACGCATTTTGCGACCTCGCTCCTGCGAAGGCCGTTCCGCGCGATTTCAGCCGCAGCAAAACTGCACATCGTGGGTGTCGCGAATCCCATTCCCTCACGGGCATTCGGATTTCGAAAATGAGGTCTCGTGTGCGCGATAACGCTAAACGCTATTATATTATGCAGCTCTGGCGATTAATAACGAACGACGTTTATAGATGCACGATGGTGCGTTATACGAGAGGTCGGACAGCTCGTAATATTCTAAGCTACATTAACAAATGTTTTCCCGTCCTATTTCGGCGCCTGAACATGAATATTAAGCGATTCTACACACCCACGATACAATTCTAACACAATTTTCGTGTTAATTATGAGTATTGTAATATGGATATGTCTTTAATGATTTCATCCTCTTATCGATACAAATTTATCGTACATCTGATACGATGGAAATGTTTTTTTTCCAAAGTGCATTCTTAACTCCGTAAAATCATAGACGTAATCTATTCTTGGTAAAAATAAAACTGCATGCATATAAATACAATAATATTACATACATTTTTTTATATAAAAAAGACAGAAGAAAGTGACTAAACAATAGGATTAAAAAAATTGATGCACCTCATTATAATTCTTCAATAAAAAATATCATTATGTATTACATTATATATTATAATATATATAAATATTATTTGATTATCATTTATTATTGATTGTCTCTTCAATTAATGTCTCTTTATGAAATTTGTGAGAGTGAGAACTAACGAAAGAGCAATTAGATCATAATTGTATTAAACAATTGAAAATGTTTGCATTTTTGATATAATATGGTCATATGTAATAATTCAATAATTAAATTTAAAAATCTGATAAATAAGCGATACACATTCTTTGTATATCTAACAATAAGTATAATATGGAATTAAATGAAACTCGAATGGTAAATGATCTCGGCTTGATGAATAGATCACGTCGTCATTTAATTAGATTATAAACACAATTAAACGAAACCACCCTAACTGCTCTCCGTCGGTCTAACTGGAAAGAGCGAACTGTTGGAGAACAGGTCGATGCAACTAACAAACGGTGCACTTGTGCCGTTGCACCGAGGTAATTAATGAAATTACAATACACACGCTACGCTAATAACAAGACGAAGCATTAGATCGTCCACAGCAATGTCCGGAACATCTACCTTCGGGCATTCACGTGGGAAAACCGTGGACTACCTAAATACGCGTTTCTTCAATCGTGCTCCCTTCTATACATAATTACAAAATGTCTGTAATATTTATTTTTTAATGTAACATTTGGGTTACTTTCGACATACATTATCATTAACTAAAATTGTTTTACATGAACAAACTTTGGATTCCTTTGGTCATTTTTAGAATTTTTATTATTTTTCTTCTTTTTATTTTCTATCTTTCTTTTCGTTATATTCGCTCTCCCGATGTATAAATTGCATACTCATTATTATGCACAAATGCGCGAATATTATTTTAATTATTTCAAAACAACACTCATTCTATTTTTGCTACCAATTTATTATCATGTTACGTTCGCAAATTATGTTGACAAAATATGTGTATTGTTTGATTGATTCGCGGTTTAATGTAATTAATACTAATAACTAATAATATACTCAATTTGTCCGCAAACTGCTATCGTATTACTAGTACCTTGTTTGCTCCAAATGTTATCGAATATTATCATTAATATCATTTTTAAAAATTTTTTATACATCATTACATATAAATCATATCCGTATGTTTTTTTTTCTCTCGTATAATCTCTGTTCGTATGTACAAACAAAACAATTAAAAAATAATTTGACGAAAGCTTTATTAAAATTTACATTAATTTTTATAAAAACTAAAATTGCAATTAGATAGAGTTTTTGTCAAGAATCTTTAATCAATTAGTTATTTACTTTAATTTATTTCGGTAATAATGTGAAAATTTGTTACTGCTTCAACATTTACAAAATTAAATCTGCATTTTTTGACATTAATAAGATGATATCTTCCCTCCGAAAGTTTAAAATATTTCTTGAAAAAGAAGTTGAAGAAAAAGACAGTTGTAGATTAGAAATTAATGTTGAAGTTTTAGTATTTTTTTTAATCTCCTTTGTATTTTGCATTCTTTCTCTTTTTCTCTTCGACGTTTACTTATATTTATTTGACTGTATACTTATTTAACTTATTACTTAACTATATACGTTAACTATATACTTATTTGATTTTAATTGTAGAAGATTTAACGTAGTACCACTACAAAGAACAGACCTAAAGCCCGTATCAGATTACACATTGAAGATCAAAGACTGCGAATTAGAGATTTAAATTCAGTCACACTCAAAGTAAAAATAAACTAAGATTCAATTTATCTGATTGATCGAATTCTAATCAATCAGTTGATCAACAATCATTGATCTTAAATGCGTTGCCTAACTCTGATATGAATTTTACATTTGTTATATTTTAAATAACTATGTATATTTGTATGTTAAAAAGAAGGAGAGAAAAGATCAAAAGTGCAAAAAGTTCAACTACAAAGAGTACATTACGTGCACTCGGAGCACTTTCCTTCGCGCATGGCAATATTGGCAAATCGACAATGCGTCAAATGTCTCGGTGCGATTAAGGGACTTGGTACCTTTGCCACGTTCGCAGCGGTCAGAACGCGATGACCCGGCTGGTCCTTGTTTTCCTCATTTGTGTCTTTGTGACAGCAAATTTCGTGGACACGTATAGATTCGATGGTATTATAAAATACTTTCCTTATAATCTTACCTGTTTTTACGTTTGCCTTTCTAACCTAATAAAAGGCACAATATTTTTCTACGATTTTTCTATTAAAAAAAAAAATATATATATATATATATATCCCAGCGAATCTTATTCCAAATTGAATTCTCTCGTTGTAAAGATTAATATAAGTTTATGAATTTTTAATTAAGGACTTTTGGAAATATAGATCTTTTTCAACAAGAACTGTATGCATCCAATGCTAACGCTAGATAATTTAATCTTTGTACTTAAAAAAGAGCATGTTAAGCTACGTAGCATAATTTTTTATTTTCTTAATAAATTAATTTTCACTTGTCTCTTAAGCAGCAAGTTGAGTTAATTTCTTTATTATGACCACTGCCATAATCATCTTACAGATTATGTCGTACCACAACAAGACGAAAATGTTATGCAAAAGTTGCTGCGTATACTAGATAATAACGAATATAATAAAGAGAAACGTAGGAACATTGAAGACAAGTTTGAGAATTGGCATGGACGTTGGATGCCTGATAGACCAGGCGATCCGAAACCACCACCCAAGGTGCTGCCAAAGAATCAGCGATATCAATACGAGTCTGTAACAGAGTCATCTCACGAGATGCCTTGGCCTGGACGTTGGATGCCTGATCAACCAGGTGATCCAAAACCACCGCCCAAGGTGTTGCCAAAGAATCAGAAACAATATGAATATGAATCTATAGTAGAACTACCTCACGAGATGTATATGGGCCATGTGTCATCAGAATGTGATGATGCTAAGGTTGTTATAGTTTTCACATAGTCTCAATTAAAAAGAATTAAATATACTTAATATTCCTCGCAAGGGATAAAAATTAGTTATATACATTTTGACGATAATAAAATTTTAGAGCAACTTGACTATTGATTGGGATCATACTCCTGCAGAATATACATGCTATGGTCGTAACATCGTACCGAATAGGATTAAAGCAAGGATTTATTGTGAAAACATTCCAAAGACGTATAAAGTAATAAAAACTATATTACTGTTATATTAAGTATTGACATTTACTAATATAAATTTTAATCAAAATACTTTTTTATCCAGGCTGCTCATAAATGTATGAATCAACGAATTGAATATGACGATGCTATTCCTCTTTAGTAAGTATATGATATTCTCTTATCGTAAACAATTCTTAATAATATTTATATGTAATTTACAGTGGTCCGCATAGACCTTTGTGGCCAGTTTATGGAGAATATAAATACTTGCCCAAACAGAGATGGCTTCATAGCCTTGAGGTAATCGCGTAACAGAGACACAATTATCTATTTCTAAATTTCTTACGAAAATCTTATGTTACCTTATTGTTAACAGCATGGTGCGATCGTCATGTTATATCATCCGTGCGCAAATCCACTGGAAGTAGAACGTTTGAAAAATCTCGTTAGCAAATGTCTTTGGCGACATGTCATCACACCATACAGTTATCTGGATGAGGAACGAGTAAGTATAGGATTGTATCAAGGGAGGATTATTTCATAAACAATTTTTTTTTAATTTTCTGGTATTCCAACTTGTTTATGTAATTTGAACTGTCATTAGAATTTTTATTACGCTTACTACTCTTAAAAATTTAAACAAAACCTACTCAAGTACCTTTAGATAATTGTCATTGTTTGTGCAGCCCTTGGCACTTTTATCTTGGGGATGCAGATTGACCATGTCTTACGTGAATCCTACAGTGGTGAGCCGTTTTATAAAGACAAGGGCTCTTCGCGGCCCAGAAAAGATTGCCAACGATGGTCAGTTTGAGGACGGATTGTTGAGTCAATCGTCCATAGTGACAGATGAAGTTGATTCCGTGCTTTGTCCTGTCTAATATGTAAAACGAATGTACATAATAATATAAACAGCGTGATATCTTTTTTATTTACAAAATTTGAAATTTATGTTTACGTTTTGTATATATTATTTATTAAACACATCTAGTTCTCGTCCGTTTTTTATTTTTATGTAACTGTAGAATGTATATTATATATAATGTTTTAGTCAGCGTGGAATTTATTTGTAATTTCAAAGTTACACAGTAGTGTAATAAGTGAGCTTGTTTCCTACATAGCTTGTAAATTAATAGACTGTACAAGATATCATCTATAATAAATCATGTATGTGAATAGAGAAAGAGTCTTATTCTTTATGTAACTGTTGCTGATCATCATTTACATCTTGCATTTGCATAGAAGGAGATTGGAGGAGATGCTGAGAGGACCCAAGAAACCAAGCTGCTTCCTCTTTTCTTTTATTCCCCATATATTCATATATTCTTCACCCTTCGAAGAAGATCATTAAATACATTGAACATCGTGTCGGTTTTTTGAATTCTCCTTGCGGACCGCTTATCTACAGATGTATAGTAACTTCACTGTAGTGCTGATTATAATCTTTATTCTTGCGGATTACTTATCTTCAATGATATATAAAATTAGGGGTTAAGACGAGTGACACGCTACTGTTGTTATCGGTAATGCAAAATATGCTACCCGACTACTCAATTGTAAGTCGTTACAACGTAAAAGAATATAATTGTATAGTGAACGCTTGACTTTCCTCCTTCTTTCTTTTTCTTCTTTTTTTTGCGCTTTTGCGGATAAGTGTGTGTGTGTGTGTGTGTGTGTGTGTGTTTGTGTTTGTGTGTGTGTGTAAATATCGAGAGTCGTTATTCTTACATCGTTGATGTTTCTTGAGTGCGGCACGAGCGGAAGTTAGCGATTCGCGCCGGAAGGAGCGGACGTCGCGTCTTGCTGAATTGAGATTTTTTTCACGAGGACTCCTCCACGCCAAATGTCTACAAATGCCAAATATTTGACACGAGACACCGTAATTTCCCGGACGTCTTTGCATTCAGAGAATAGTCTAATTGTGAAAATTTTTGAATTTTTTAAATGCAATCTATTACATTGAAATTTTCTGAATGCTTCAATTTTTCAGACGTCTTATTTTTTGAATATCTCAATTCTCCAGACGTCGTATTTTTCTCTTTAGGCAGTTTAAGTTTATCCGAGATGTCGTTCAGATATCTCTTAGATATCTTCCGAGTTATAATATATAAAGCCGCGATCTCGAGGCCGAAAGTTGCCCTTCCTGACACGAGCCGCTGCTTCGAGTCTCGTTGGTCGAGAGAATAAACGCGTTTTTATTTTATCTTTTTACTTTTCGTGGCACAATCCGGCAATTTCTAACTGCATTCGACACACCAGATTTCGCGATAAATTTTCCTTCACCAGCCGCGTCTGGGAATTATCGGAGTAACATACACAATTTGAAATGATGAGAGCTCTAACGATAAATAGTATTGGTTATTTCCATAGCGAAAACTGTACTGCGAAAGCCATAAGCATTTTTTTATACGACTAGCGATATAACGTTAATTTTGCAGAGTGATGTTCTCGAAGGCAGCTAGAGTTCTTTGCCGGACGCACGGCTAGAGGCCTACTGCTACGCTCATAAAAGGGATTTTTCCTTTGTGCTTAATTACACGACGAAAGGGCACATTCACTTGATCACGTATTATCTCTACTGCCAGAATTTAATCGTCACTACATCCGAACAACAAAAGTCCGAGAAATATCTTCGCTGCTCGATTTCATCAATATCGGTTGATTCTAGATATAATCTAATTGATTATTGCCTTTTCTTAGAGTTAATGCTAGAAAGAGACAGATAATTGCTTGAAATACGATTAAAATGAACCAACGTTGTTAAAATCTTAAATTAAACTTGACGAGACGAGAAACTTGATAAGAGAACGGTACTTGTAGATTGAAAAATTATTTTATCTGCGAATGATCGTGTTAAGGAAACAGATATTTCCTTTATTCTAGCAAATTCTGTCAGATATTGAAAATTAAAATAAATGTTATTTATAAAATGGATAATTTGGATCGTTGTTCAATGAAATAAAAAAACTATGCAAAGATCGATAATTGTTGATAATTTTTATTTGGATCGTACGAAATTAATTACAAGTTTCGTTCAAGCGATGAAACAAAATTTGAAATTGTCTGCTTTCCTGCTCCAGCTTCATATATTTCTCAACAAATTTTTAATTGAAACTTAAATTTACACATTTCCTCTTTAATTAGCATTTTAATTTTTGTTTTTACCATGTTTCTTTTTTATAATTTGTTCTAAATTATATTTCTATTTTCACTTTTGCAATAATTGGTAAGCACTGTGTAAAACTGACGATTCTAGCACGACCACTCGCGGATCAAACGTTTCTAGTCTCTCGGATATTTCTTGGATATTTTCATTGTCTGAATGTTGGCCTCATTCTCTCCAACTTGTAAGATTCAGTAGCCCCTTCTAGCTGTAAAACCGGAAGGGAAGGCTCCCTCGGAGACGACGAGATAGTGTTCTTCCACCTCGCTCATCTCCGAAACGAACGGTTATATAAGATGAATGTTTCAGGGGCGGGTTTCTTAAAATTATTGCCGACTTTGTACAGTGTCGATGATGACGATGATGATGATGACGATGATGATGATGACGATGATGATGATGACGATGATGATGATGATGATGATGATGATGATGATGATGATGATGATGATGGTGATGATGATGGTGATGGTGATGATGATGATGGTGATGATAATGATGATGATGATGGATGATGATGATAGTGATCATAAGTGTAATAGTTATAGTAATAGTTAATCATTAGTCAGAGACAAGAACGCAAGATGCCAAATTTATGTTGACGCGTCTGCTGTCGGTTCTTTTCATGCCCTTTCGCGGTTTTTCGTTTAGCAAAGAGTTTAGAGTTTGTTATACGCGGAGAGAAATTACACAGCGCGTTCGCGAGATGTCGGATATACGTATAGGCAGAAAAAACACCGTTGATCTTAGAGTTTCTCTTTTGGTAAGTATTCTTGTTAATACAGAATGCTTCTTTTTTTTATTACTTTTACGAATCTCATCTATATGAAATACCTACGATAAAAAGTACCCATTATCTCTGTTACTCCTGCACGTGCTATGATTTAGTTTGACTTTTTTTTACCTTTTTATTTTTTTAATTCAACATTCTCTCTTTCTTTCTCACATTCGTTGTCTCTCGCGCATACATTTTTCTCTTTCTCTCTTACACACAAGCACACACGCTCCCTTTCACTCCTAATATTCTTTATTGGTTTCAATAAATTAAGTTTATCAATAATCTCACTTTTCCACGCCGTGATACGCGCGTGCGACTCTTATTTTTTATTTTAAACTGTTTAAGATTCTTCTCTCTTGTCATTTGACATCGCATCATCTCTCTCTCTCTCTCCCGCTTCTCTTCACTTTTTTCATTCTTTTCTCTTAGGACTCTCACGAAATTACAATTTACACTTGAAATTGGAATTGACACTCATAAGGTTATTGAAGTAGCCTCTCGTATTTAATAATTGCACCGACGTAACATCGACCCACATGTTTATGGACACAAGGATCCCTCCGCATGCATTCATTTGTCTTCTTTTCCTTCTTCTTCTTCTTCTTCCGCGTGTATTTATATGTCCGGAAATCATAGATCGCGCATCCAAAGATCCCTACGTAGATCAATCCATTGCACAATCTTTCTGTTCTATCTTATTCTACGTACAAATGCGTACATACACATGAAATAGCGTATTTAATGATTAAACGATGTCCTTCTTTCTCTCTCTCTCTCTCTCTCTCTCACTCTCTCTTTCTATTCAAACACCCGCAATATGTACTCCGACTAATCACGATGAATAAATATAATTCGAGAACACGGAAATTGTATGACTAGGTTTGTCGTTTGTTATGTTTCGTCATAGTTCGTCCCTCTCGACACGTTTGCTGCGCTTTAAACTGCGGCGATGTTTTTGCATGCGCTCAGGAAACAAAACGGAGCTTCTCAAGGAAGACGTGCCAATTAATTACCTAATGAGACGCTCGCGAGGAAAACGTTCACCGATTTCGCGATTTCCCAACTAGCGACTCCGCGAATGTTACTCCAATTCGCTGCTCTTTAAGTCGCCGGATTATTTAAAAAAAAAAAAAAAAAAAAAGAATTGTCTTCTTGCATCTTAACGCTGACATAACGCCGATGTGACGATAAAATCGCGAACATGAAAAGGAGTTCGAGTGCAGAAATGAGCGAGATTGAAAATGATAAAAGTCGTACAGATTTAAGACAATAAGATTATAATAAACATCCGTACGGCCGATCCTTAGTCTGGAGAGATCCTGGATAAGATGAGGATGAACATTAGGATGATTAATCGATTGACAGTAACAAGGAAATGCGACATTCCTTAAATCTTTAGGCCAGATTCGTTTAATGTACAGTCGTACAGCTGTCGTGCACACCCCGACAACGTTACTTTTATAGAATCTCACTCTTTCTCTCTTTCTTCTTTTATCTAGCGATAAGAAATTGACGACGATAGGTGTTTTTTCTCTCTCTCTCTCTCTCTCATTTCCTATCACGAGGAGTTCGCTGTAAAGCTAAAGTTACGAGATCTGAGGCTGTGGATTTCAGCAAGAGCGGCTACATCGAATGATCCGGACAGACTCGTCACGACGATTCGTTACGGAAATTGATTGATCCGAGAAATAAGGCGATCGCACGCGAACAAGACTGCGCGAAAGATCGATGTAGATTAAAAAAACACTAGAAGAGAAGGAAAACGCGTGCGTTCGCCTTGTAGGGCGTCATACGCGATACGTTCAGTTAGGCGACTCGATGGAGCACAGGGAGACGGACGACGACTACGCGGCCGCGAAAGGTGGAAATATATAGCTTGAAAAGAGAAGAAATTTCGTTTTCGCGTCCGCCTGACTCCTTCCTTTCTTCGGCGATCGAAATGATCTCTCTTCGTTCTCTTTTAAGTAATGCGAAGCTTCTCGACGGCATGGACAAAGCATCTTCTCTTCCAACGAAATCCATTGATCAGCCAGGTAATAAATCAGAGAGCGGTATAGTTATCGGTATACGACCGCAGTAACTCGTGACAGAGGGATTACGCGATTAAATCTTAGCCATCTTAATCGTACTGGATTATAATTAGATAGTAGATCATAATATTTGTTCTACCTAAACTAACAATTATTATGCTTTCTGTACAATGCAAGGTGTGATCTTAATATCTTTTTAATCATATCGTTATTGTTATTATTTTTAATATTATTACAGCAACGCGCGCGCTTAACGCGCGATGCACAAATCGTAATCGTATTCACCATTATATCATTTTCCTCTCTTTCTCTCTTTTCCCCCGTCCGTTTAAACATTAACCCATAATCTTCTCTGTAGAATGTATGCACCTCAACGTTCGTAATAATTATAATATACTCAACAAAACATTAACATTAACGTCACCAGCATTCCACCTGATACATTAATCTGTCGAGGAGTAATATATAGGCGCTGCCAATAATAATAATTGTCGTTATTAATAGTATTTTTCTTTCTCCTCGTGACACTTCTCTAGCTACCTATCTATCTAACTATTTATATATATATATATATGTATTTTTTAATATGTATATGTATACATATCCGTGTACATACAATATCGCTCATTCTTTCTCATTCCACCGATGGGATTATTCTTTAATTATTTTTTTCTTTCATAATACCTATAATTATATTATTGCTGCAGCTGAATGGCTCCTTTTCTCTACTTCTGACGTATGCGCATACACACACACACACACACACACACACACACACACACGTTCACGCACTCGTACGTTCTCTCATTCTTACGCAATGCCTCTTGCTTCCTGCACTCATCATGCCCTTCGTTCGTTCGTCCATGTTGGGGTTAACCGTTTCTAGGATGATGCACCTTTCGCACGGTCGATTTCGAAAAACTCACGTATAATTTAATAAAGAAAATCTGGGAAAATTTCAATGCGCAATTCATAATTCGAATTTTAATTGTTTCACATGCACGCACTCCGATTGATCTCGAAAAACGATGAAATCACATTATTTAATAATGGCTTCAAAATCCATGCGCTAAACTGTAAAGAAAAATAAGAGACTATAAAAGTAACAAATGTGCCTGTAACAGACTGGCAATTTCTAGCAATTGCAGATATAACTCAAAACTCGAATCGATTGTTCGCGCAATGGACAAATGCGGCGTATTTTCTAGCGAGATGAGACAAGGAAGTTACACACTTGTCGAGGCAACGCAGGGGATTACTTTTGCCGAAGATCCGTCGAGATTGCAGAAAACGACTATCATCTAAGGCGAGACTCGTCGTACCCAACACCTAATGGTGCATACTGTGCAACACGAAACTGAGACTCGCTAGCCCGTCGATTCGGTGAAAAACAAACATCGCGACCAGATTAACCGTCCAGAGAAGAGAAGACGGATCTGTTTACATATCTCGCAATCGTACAATTATCGTACAATTGAGTACAACGTATCTACTCTAACGTATCTGTGACATGCCTGAGTCTTCGTAGGTCACATTCTGAAACGTCGCGTGCTGCGCCTACAGAAAGACCACGATCGCTTCGTCTACACCTCGCTATATCGCGCTAATTACCGCTAAATAGAAATACTGGAAGAATTGATTGTTTCTCTCAGTGAACACCTATTGGTCGAAATATCATCTCGAGTGAGCTATCGTTAGAATAAACGAGACAGTGAGTGTGCGCAAACACCTTTTACTCATTAAAATACTCGTTATAAAAATCACATTGCTCACGTCGTTGCCCTTATCACCGTAAGTTAAACGAGGACTTCGAGGATTGATTGTGCCAACAGTATCGCTTGCGAGTAGTACGAAGTAAAAGGGGAATGTTTAATCAATCCATTAAGTTCTCATTTACAGGAGTCTCCTACGCAATTCTCTAAATCCTTGTAACTCGAAATCTGAGTTAGTAGGATTTAAAAGCTCGTGGAGACCTTCTAGGACTCAATGGGTCAGTTTGTATAAAGCTAACTTCTGATCTAACTGTACACTATTAAATGTCTTGCTGTTTTTAATTTCTTTCTTTTTTTTTACGGGTGTGAAAAGGGACTTGACGAGCTACAGTTAGCCGACGCACAATCTGACTGACCGCACAATCAATCTCAAGTTACGCGCTTCTCAAATTTCATCTCACGATTCGTATCTGACCTGCTGTTCCGCGAAGAAGAAACATCACCTAGCTGATTCCTCGTGATCGTCCGGATATAGGGAGGTGTAGTGTAGAGATGTCAAAAAATGTTACTCAGAGCTGGCGTGATATGTAGAGCCGAGAGTTAAACCGCTGATCGAGGTAGTAGAACTTTGTGAGTATCACTTAGCCGTTAATTCTTCCAGTTAAGTAATATCCGCTGATTTTTTTTTCTTTTTTTGGTAAACACGATTTAGCCACTAAGTACTCTTGGACTCTTCGATCGCCGAGGAGAAAAGTTCACGAAACTTGGTTTGAAGCTCGGAACAGTCTTGGCGCAAAGTGTACCGTAGAAATCGCTAGAAATCATCGTAAATATCAACATGAATAATTACTAATACCAATTAGCTATTTATCTAGTAACGTACCGCACCGCCGTGACAAGATTTACTAGCGGGCGTTACGAGCTATCTGGACGATGCAAATTTGGCGTATAAATTTTTAGTCAGCGGTTTCGCTCTCGCGTATATAAGCGGACACAGATCGGATCAGCGGCCAGAACGCGTTTTCAGAATGTGACTTCGGAGTGTGAGCCGAGTGTCCGAGATTTTTTCGATATGCAAATCACAGTCGAAGAATGTTGCTTTCCGATAATACGGTATCGTGCATGCCTGCGTGCGTCATTAGTTTCGCGACGAAAAGGAACATAGTAACCGTCGTTCATCGTCTTCGCGTTTAGAAGCACCATTGGGTATCGAGCTGAGGTCATCAGCGTTTCATAATGACGCCACGTAGCATTCGACAAGGACTTTCGTGCGAAAGATAGGGAAAGAGAAAGGGGGAAACACCGGCAGTGTCCTCGTGTCAATGGTCGTTCTGTCGACGATGAGACGACGTTGTGTGTCAGAACGTCGATCGGGAATGCCGCTTGACCGATGGTGCGTACATATCTCCGATCGATAGCTCTAGTTGCGTTCCAGAGAGACGAGAGACGTCTCTCCCTTTTCTCGTACCTTTCGCGTATCTTGCGCGAGGCTTCCCATCGTCTATTTTTTTACCGCGTAATCCGTGAAAAGAGAACGAATTAAAAGGGATGCAGGAAGAGGAGGAAGAGGAGGACGCACGCACGAAAAGAGCTTGCGCTTCGTCGTGACGAGCGGGGGGCTAGCAAGGGAGAAGGGGGAATACTGATCTAGGACTGACTGCTAAAGACGGATTTGTCGGAAAATTATCCAATTAATACTTGAATAGAAAAACGTCAAATCATTCTTTCTTCCTCTCTTCTCTCTTTGCATATTTTTTCTTTCTTGTTTCGACCAAACACGACTAGCGCACTAGTTATCAGAGGAGACTTTCGAGACGAAGATGACGCAAACGCAATGATGACGACGCCGACGACGACGACGACGACGAACAATGATGAGGAGGAGGATGATGATGATGGTGGTGATGATGATGATGATGACGACGACGACGACGGCGACAGCGATGATCCTTTATCTCTTTGGTTTTCTTCGTGTCGAGCTGGAGAACGCGCGTAATAGACTGAAGGCTCTAGCGATGATGGGTGTTACGATACAAGTACGCCGATGATGGCACCTTCGATGACGATCTCCTTTCGTCCGATGGCGATCAGCTTCACGTATCGAAGCGATATGAGTGAATGCTGACGCTGCCGGCGGTTCGGAATTAGGTACACGATGCTGCTGATGTCTTTGGACTTTTCTGAACAGAAAGATCGTTCAAGTGCGTACAGTGATGCGTACAATGACGCGTACAGAGTGACAAGACAATTGCCGACATATAAATCTTATCGGTTTAACACTAAAATGGTAATGCATCACTTAGCGCTATTTTAGCGATAGCGAATAAATTTGTCACTTGAAATAGCGAAGCGTTAAATGATAAAAGATGAATTTTAAAAACTTGTCGAGCTAAAAATTGACATATCGCGACATTACACGTCACAGTAGGAGAGCAATAAAATTACGATTACAGCGATCGTTAGATACATTAATAAATCAGCTATTCACATGCAATACGTTCTTATCGTTATCCCGGATATTACCGATAGAATATCAAATGTTCGCCTTCTGACACGTACCTGGTTTTGGCGTTCACAGTCCAAAGTATCCACCGATGGTGGTGGCGACGACAACGCCCAATACGGCGAGGCAAATCATAATCATGATCTTCTTCTGTACTCAGCATTAACAGAGATCGATAAAGATTTATAATATACTGTATTATAAAGCTCTCTCTTTCTCTCTCTCTCTCTCTCCCGACTTTCTCCCCTAAATCTCTCTATTCTCATTTACTTCCTTCTACCTCCCATTCTGTCTCTCAAACTCGATACAGTTGTGTGCTCTCGATACCTCTGTCCATTATTATTATTATTACGCTATACATTACAATTGTTTACTTATCGATCTACCGTGTCGTAGAGCACCTGAAAGAAATTGGATCTTGCTCGTTGTCGGCATGAGCGACGCACGTTGCAGTGGCCTGCGTAAAAAATGATGCATAAATATGTAACTGTGATCCGTACATCCGAGAAAGATGATCCAGAATGTACAACTAAACAGAAGTTGACTCTCGCAACATGTAGACGCGACTTTAAAGTTGAATCGCGTCAACGATCGGCATATAATGTAATAATTTGCTGTATGTAATTTGTAATTTTGATAAAAAGAATCTTATTTTCAACATATACAAGACGTAGCAAATATTTTATCTCGCCCATCATCTACATATTTTCAACTAGTTTTCATGTGTTACTGACAGCGAAAATTTAGATTTTTAACTTTGAGAATTGAAAATATGTGTTCTTCGAGTAGAAACTTCGGGGAAATTTTTGATTTGAAAGAAACAACGTACAGTGAAATCTTTTTCTCTTCGCTACGGAAAAATCGCTCTAAAGACTTTGGCTTCAACTTGATTGAAGAATTCAGAGATGATGAAAAGTGCAAAAAATCTGGAACGTCTTGCACACGAGAGAAATAAATATAATCGATCACGCATTAATGTCTAACGCTATTTTGTATTTAGAACATAGAAACATTTCGCGCGACAGTATTGCGAACGAAAATCATGTAAATTTTCCATTATTTCTAATAGAATGGAATAAGATAGAAATTAAAGAGATTATCAAAGAGATCGGCATCAGTCGGAAAACAGCGGGAATACAGACCTTCATTAATCGACACCGCATTAACGTATTCCGTATTCTTCGGAGCTTCTTCTCTCTTGTTTCCGTGCAGCTTCAACGGCGTATTTCGGTTCGCTCCTAAATCGTCTTATCTCGCGATCTCCCTCTCCTCTTCTTCGCAGCAAGCGTAGAGTACTGGTGCCTGAATCGATCCTCACGAGCGATCGGATCCGCGCCGTTGCTTTTTTTTTCTTGTATAAAACGCGACGCGAATTCTATTATCTTTACTATTCTATTATCATCTCGCATTGATCGGCGCTGATTATAACTACATCTCATTCTTCTCGCGCCTGTTATCAATGAACGATTCCCTTTTCAGCTTCTTTCACCGCAAGGCGACAAGTGTATAATAAAGACGACAGAGAAAAAAAAGGCGGCGTGCCTTTCTTGTGAACTTGTGCCGCCGTTCTCCTATCTAACAGTTTCTTTTTTTCATTTTTTGTTTTACGCTGAATATACACCCGAAGAGAAGAAAATTCCTACTACGCTATCGGCATTAATGATTAATATTGTTATTCCCCTTTTTTCGTTATCTCGTCATCATCATTATTATTATTATTATTATTATTATTATTATTATCATCATCTGCTCTATACAAATTGCGATTATTTACATGTACAATGCGGGCGCCGTCCCGTGTCGCGCGGTCTGCATTGCGACGACGGCGATTATTAGAGTTCGGGGCGATCGATATCTGTTCATCGGAGCGTCTGTACGTATCGCGAGATACGTCGTCATCGCGCGGATTAACGTCTCGACCGGGAGCGGAAATTCTCGCGTCAGCCCAGACGATGACTGAAGCACGACAAGCGGCACGAGGAAGGTGGCGACCGTCTCCGTTGCATTTCGCGCAGAGACGATCGATCAGTTCTGGGACAAATCCGGAAGCGTCCCCCGCGAGCTCCAACTCACGCCGCGCCACGCCGCGCCGGTTCAGATTGCCTTCTCCGTTATCTCGAGAGTAGATCGCTGACATCACGATATCGAGCGAATCTGCGGCGACAACAAACGATCCACCAGTCATCGATTTTCGACAGGAACGAAGATTGATAATACCGAGTCGAGTATCTTTATGCTCGTTGTCGCTGCGTTTCAAGGATGTTGCTCCTCAAAGACGCGCGCTCGATTCAGAAGCTTTCAATTTATAATTTTCTTTGCCGATTGTTAAGAGATCTCAATATGAAACCAAGCTCGGAGAAAAACAACAAATAGACTGTATGATGTATCAAAAAGATAAATATTTCTTTAATTAAACTTAATATGGCAGTTTTTTAATCTTCCTCATTTCAAACAGTTGCACTAATTTTTTCACAAGCTTGAAGAGAGCTTGATGAAAATATGTTGTTCATTTTACTGGTTTTTTTTTACGCTTAATATCATACAAGAGAAACTGCAGAGAATTTCCTCTTTCGCATCAGTAACATGATAATCGAGATCGATTATCAATGTTCGTTGGTAGACAAATATAGAAAAGGAAATAAAATAAAAAGTCACAAATAATTCAGTTTGCTGTCGCTGCATTTCATATAATCGAAGGCTTTACGTCAAATCGACGGCGAGTTTTGCTTGAAGACGATTTAAGGAAAAGAGCGCATATGTACAATCTCGCGCGTGTTGCAATTGTCCTTTTCATTAATCGCTCGCGTCGGAACTTGGATTAGGGAACAGTGAAGTGGCAAAAATAATAAAAGTGAAAAAATAACAAAAGGCAGTGGGAGGAGAAACTATCGATAAATGGCGTATCGATTCTCAGTCATTTCGAAGAAAACATCGACCTCGATCATATTTCTCGGCGTTTCTCACCTCCATTTCTACGATTTCACGAAAATTCGCAGCGTGCGCGACAGTTTGACAAACACTTTAGACAAACACAATACTTAATTTATACGAGCATTTTCTTGAAAATTTGAAGAACCGTTTCGTCGACTGCGTCGTTTCGCAGGTTTATTATACAGAAATGATATCGATTTCCTCTTTTAGCAAGACAATTTGGGAAATTAATAAAAGTTAACATTGCGATTCTGCGCGCTTTCCGACGTATCGAGGCGCAATAGAACGAACTTGGTTACAAGTCTTCGCTAAAATGATGGTTTACTTTGTATGAATCCCACAACGCGAGTGTGGGTCAACACCGTTCCCAGCTTCCACTAACATTACGACGTTCACGATGTTTACGAGGCGTTCTCCAGGAAGTTACTTCCGTACAATGAATCCTAATCATTATTACATTCGGTACAGTTAATTCGGTTTAATCCGCAGGTCGATGCGCGGGTGAGAACGCAAAAAAAAAAAGAATCAATAATTCGTTACGACTGATAATAAATAAACATATAAACACATAAAATTTATTAAAAATCAATAATAAATAAATGTAACGGTCTTGTGCGGGATATCGATGATATTCTGAGAGTCGAAAATCAACGACGCGTATCGTGCCGTCCGATCTCTCCGGCAAAGATTCAAGATCGATGCGATCGACGTCTTGGCTTGTTGACGGAACGAGACAAAATCGAAGGAAAACGGGTATCTCGGCAATCGAAAAATATGTCTTGTCTCGATTTGTTCCATCTTTTTCTTTTGTTCCGTTAAACTTGCTTCGTGAAAGTGTTTCTTTTCTGTTTCGCTAATGTCGCGCGCGCGCGAACGCTTAAGCTATCTTAAGCTAACTGCCAAAATGATAATCAGAATGATGACTGCTATCGTCACGCAGATCGATATCAGGATCAATTTCTGCAAAATAAAATAATTTCGTGACTGTTTGGAAAAATAAAGCGAAAAGAAAAGTAAAGAAAAAGAGAAATGAAATTGCATTTGCGATTGAATTGAAATCGTGATGGTTCCGGTTCGAGATGAAATGACGGTTCCGACTTCGAGTGTTTAATCATTAGATACTTGATCGAAAGTGTCTATAAACACTACTACGCTTGCGTTCATCCAGCTAGCAGCATTTGCTTTCAAATGTATTGACAATATTTTACCGGTATCTTCTCATTTTATTGCTTTAATTCAATGACTAATGAATAGCCTTGTACAAAACGCTCCAGATTTCTCTTCACCATCTCTTTTTATCCCTTAATCAATATAAAACTAATATTTTTCAAAACAGAAATTTTATTGGTTTTTTCCTCATTTTTAAACATTTCTTGTATATTGCTATGACTGCGAATTTTGAAAATATGTTAATTATTTGGATTATTATTCACAGAATTTATAGATAAAATCTCAAATGCAGCAAACTTGGAGAACATTTAATACACTCATGCGCGTACACATCTCATCGATGAATTTTGATAAGTAACAATAAAATATATATATATATATATACTATATATACATAAATATATACGACAAATAGAAAAAACTCGAATGAAAGTACTGCTAAATACATTATGCATATAATATATCCTTCGTCAATTAATTTCGTATATCTCGAAGTACGGAACGAAATTTTCGTCACAATTTTACACATTATCAAATAAATGGCAAATGACAAGTGCGTATTGATAAAACGATAAACAATTTTTAATGATGATCTCGAGTTTCCTCCAGAAACCGAGCCGTTTCCACGTCTTTACAGTTTCCTACAAGATTAATCGCAAGCATAATTATCGATTATTTGATAAATAAAACTGATAAGACGGGTACTCTGAAATCGAGATTGCTGCATCTCCGGCGGAGATCGTTTCAAGACATTCACGATCCGGAGGAACATCGAGCGGTGTAATGAAGTGTACTTACTGTTAACGAAACGAGCGAATGCGATGTGAGTGCGGATTATTAATTACGTTAATTAGTCGTTTGTTACAGAGATTAGTCGGAGGATTATCGTCGTAAGATTACGGAGAGACGTGTTGTTAGGATCGGCGCGAGACATCTGTTTTATTATCTGTATTTCTATCTCTCTTTGTCTTTTTTCGGCTTTCATGCAAGTGCGATTTTAAGAATACGTTCACAGCTCTTATAGGCGACCACCACCATATTCCTCCAACGTCTGTTGCCTCTCCCATGAAACTTCTGATCACACTGCACATCCGATCTCACGCGTCCGCTTCCCCCCCTCCCCCCAAGTTGACCGCAACTAAGTTTCTGCGTTGTTATTGTTATTTTACTATATTATTATATTACTACTATTAAACGTTATTATTATGACATTTTCGCTGCCGCGTCACACTCGTTTTTCCCTTTCTCTCTCTCTCTCTCTCTCTGCCTTTTCTTTTGAAACTTTTAAATGCCCCCCGTAATCTTCCTTCTCTCACAAAAAGAAAACATCCCCCCTCGGCCGTTTAGTTTGCTCTCGGAAGGCACCCTACTATTATGGCGACTAGTATGACCGCCGATATTAGGACGCAGATTATGATGAAGATCATTTTCTGTGGACAGAAAAACAGAGAAGGCCACGTATAAGATACGCGCCGACGCATTTCTCATCGACGAAGAATCGAGGAGATCGAAAAGAGAGAAAAAGATGGTGAGGCTATATCGAAATAACATTACGCGGCGTGCCTCGTGAGCAAGTTGTAAGAAAGCCGACACGTAAATACGTACCTTCGAGAAATCGGAAAAATAAAAAAAGAGAAAAATATTTGACGGTGACGGCGAAAAGATGAAATAAGAGAGAGAAAGAGAGAAAAAGAGAAAAGAGAAAAGAAAAAAAAAACCTTGCAATTGTACGAGTGCAGTGGATCGGAAATAAAAACTCGAAACTCGTGGGAGAAGAAGCGATGGGAAAAAGCGTGTCAGAAGCGAGTGTGTGATTCACAGGTTTGCTCATGCTGACTTGCATTACCGCATACAAGTGATGCACTTTGATCGGTGAATCGTTACCGAAAAGGAAGAGAAAAAAATAAAAAATCTTATTTCTCTCGGTACACTTGTAATTTCTATTTGCTCGTCTTGTTAGATAACTCATTAATGTTAACTCGTAAATTAAATGATTAAAAAGTAAGAGAAAAAATTGCGATTACTTGTGAAGAAAATAATGAAAATAAAATTAGAGTCACGATAATAATTTCATTGTAATGCAAAATTAAACATTTGTGAGTAAGTTTGATAAGAAAAAGAGACCTGAAAGAGTTTGATTAATAAACACAACAATCTCTAATATTTTAATAAAATAGATGCAATTATCATGGAAAAATGCAAAGAAAGTTAATTTTTTAATATCTATAAGTAAGAAAGTATGTACAATGAGATTTTAAGTTATTTTATGAATTTTAAATAGAGACTACTAAGCTCCACTACTCTCTTTAGGGTTAAAAGAAATAAATAATATTTTTGAGTAAATTTCTTACTGAATTACGCGTGAAATAAGAACAATGTTAGATGAAAGTAATCATTACTAATGTATGCAGTATTATGGACAATAACTTTTAGGGAAGTGGGGGTGAGCTAGTTGTCAAACATAATCAAGCACATTCCTCATACAATTAACGATGCGGGTGCGTTCACAAACTAGTTGATCACAAACACCAAACCGTTCTACCCGACTATAAAGACTCGTTTGTCCGCTATTGTCCTACTTCATTACATCGTCTCTGTGCAAATCTAGAGAACAGTGCATTCATCTATCGTCGTACTATTAGTCTACTCGACATCGATTACACTTCATCTCTTTTACCGCGATCCCACGATGGACTTGGATCGTGAAACGTAACACAAAGAACAGTAATATGATTAGCACGAGTGCAATTGTACATTATACATTAGACACAAGAGATTGAAGGTCAATCACAAGAAACAAGGTTCGGATCCCACTCGATGCGAGTTGCCTGATCGTAGGTAGTATTAGAGACGAAGGAAATTATTCCAGGAGCAAAAAGGAATTTATAATATTCTCCACATTTGTCGTATCGGTAACTCTATATTTACATGTCGCATTAATATGCAAGATTAACGTTGAAATATCAGATCTCTCTCACATCTCTCTATACATTACAATTTACGGCAAGAGAATCGCTATAGAACTCTCGTTCTACGTATTCTATGTACATGTAAAATTCATGTTTTCCTGAATAAATGGGGATATACTTAAACCGCGCGATCTGGTAAAATTTTTTGCTATTTTTAACGTCCATTCTCCACGGCAAACCGAGCGAGTTCCAATTGAAACGTATCCAAGTGAAAATGTTCGCTTTGAGGATTACAATGGAGATGGAGAGGTCAAAATTCTACGAGAAGACCGCACGGTGCGGAGAGAAGAAAATGATAACAATGCGAGAAAAGAATGTTATGTTCCGCGTTAATGTTTTCAAGTCCGCCGTTGTCGCACTTGACAAAACTTGAAATGAATCTCTCTCTCTCTCTCTCTCGAAGCCCCTCCCGCTGAATGGGGGGCACTTATTCCTTTTTGCTCCTTCTTGCCGGGTTTCATTCATTCGCGATGTCGTCTTTTGATGAACGCCGCCAAGCGAGACGATTCCTTATCGCGAGTACCGTATTTCAGAGACGTTTGATAAATCCTCCGAGTCAACTCACGGGAAAGGACCACTCTCCAATTGGATTCCGAAGAAATTATTATCTTACGATGCAAAAAAACGTTCGCGATGCCAACGCGAATAAAAGAAAAGAAAGAAAGAACGTACTTTCTCGACAATGATTGCACTTTCGGATTAAGGGTCAACGAACTTGTCTCTAAATTTGCCAAGTAAATCGAGAGTTTAGCAGCGTTCATGTCGGCCGAGCTGATCCGAAACTCGCGAAATCTGCTCCTTGTCTCGATATCATAGACAAGAAAGAGATTTCGGCCCGAATCCCGGCCGTGTGCATGTGTGTGTCCGGTGTCATGTGTCTCATGTTCTTTACCTTACGAGCCTTGCTTCGATACTCTTCAGCTTTGATCAGCTCGCCCCGAGCCTGGCCCACGTGGTCGCCGGTCTGATTCACGCAGTACTCAATGCTGTCCACCATCTCACCCTGCCGTACCGCACGTGGGACGAAGGGATGGGAAGCGTAGGAGGTAGGAGACAAGGGGTTTCGAGAGAGATGGGACCAGGTTCGCTCGTCGAGAGGGAACAACCTCGAGGATGGATGCAACCCAGGGTTACATTTATGTACATATAATCGACAAGTATGGAGCGAGCGAGCGAGCGAGTGAGAGAGAGAGAGAGAGAGAGAGAGAGAGAGAGAGAAGAAGAAGCAGCATCCCCGCGGCAGGAGGGAGAATACCAGATCACCACAGCGCGTCCCGTGCGCAGGCACGTACACACGCCGTCCCGTACGTTTTCACATCGACACACAGTCACACACGTATCCATATATTAGTATCGACAGCATAGAGATTAATACGCAAGATTAGTAGTATGAGTAATAGTAGTAAACAGAGCAGTTGATGGACAGAGGCACACAATTAGCACACCCATGTTTCGACAGAGTACAAAGAGCGATGTACATGAATAGGGGGGGGGAAAAAGAGAGCGAGAAAGTATATAACACGCACACACATACAATAGTATATATGTATATAGTATATAATATAGATATATACATTTATATAATATCACATTTGCGATCGAGCGCAAGTTGACACAAATATATCAACGATCGACAGAGTAAAGTAACATATGCAAATGAACAGAAAGAAATCCATAAAGCGCCGTCGTTAGTTGCTTACGCGTCGTAGAGGGTAGAGTAGGTAAGTGTGGCAATGGATGTACACCGATTAATACAGATTGTAGCGAGTTACGTATCGATAGAAGCATAATAATTAAACAGCGGATAACGGAAGTAGAACAGGGCTCGTGGTAGAAAGGCGGACGTGGGGAACGAGGTGATGAAATTAAAATGGGATTCAAGAGACACCGACGATAACGGGTCGAGGGTCGAGAGGATGCGGGAGCAACAGGGAGAAAAAAAACAAGAGTGACCAATTAGACGCGAACGAAATGGCTTCGGCGCGTGATATCTGGGGAGGACTCACCCGTCGGGCTTTGCTTTGATACTTGAGTGCTTTTTTGGTGTCCTGCGTGGCCGTCTGCACGTAGTCCACCGCGTGTTCCACGTGGTACTCTATGCGATCTATCATCTCGCCCTAATGTGGGTAGGAGGCGCGGCGCGAATCCACACAGCGTAACACAAGGGAAGAGAGAGTGTTAGTTTTCAAGAGTTAAGGCAAGGCCAGTGATTAAACTGTTCGCTGATTTCTTTTTTTTTTCTTATTGTCATGCATCAGCTCGCACACCGGCATTGATTGTGAGAAAAGTAATTGTCGTCAAGAATCGACGGTGTTTATGATTACATCCGATTTATACAAAAAATTACAAAAAATTATGAAAAAGTTACAATGTGACAATTAAATTTTCTTTAAATGATAATTTCACGTGATTTCTGAATTGTGATATTCTCAATTGACAATATCAGCTGTTTTTTTTAATGTCAGCTGTTTATTACGCAATTAACGATAATTGTTAATTATCAACGTAAGCTATTGCGATAATTACTTTGTCTCAGTGTATGAAAAAAAGATTGTTGAACTTGGACCATGACAAGTAAAGCTTAATAATATTATTATTGTTATTATATTATTATTGAATTAATTATTACTATCATGCGGAGAGAAAGAAAGCGATGAACTAAAATCTCGAGTTTTTCGCTTTAAGAAACATTTTAAGTGATCGTCAAAGAGAAAGTAAGTGATAATCAATTAATAATAAAACGGATACGTAAAATAAATAATTAAATTTCTGCGGAAAAACTTGAGATTTTAGTACGTTGAAGAAATTTCCCTTTTATTAGCAGATAGTAAACGCGTCACATAATACGGCTCGCTAAGAAACATTATTGAAGAGAAGAGGATTGTTACACTGCGTCGCGCTACGCTCCTAATTGCTTACGAATCATCGATGTATCGAAGCAATCGCGAGCAACTAATATAAAATGTAAAGTAACAGAAAATAAAAATATATAATATAATTGAAACAAAAGTACTCTTCAAATTTTAATGTCAATTAAAATCGGGAAAACAAACTATTTAAGTGTAGCCTGTTGTACAACCAATCGCGAGAAACGATGCCGCTCAAGCATCTCGCAGTAAAGCATCTCATTCGTGAATTAAATCGATAGTTTGGGTCGAAAAATAAATTGAAACGTGCATTTGACAGAATAATCGAAAAAGTTTTCCTTTTGGCTAAAGAATAAAATTCAAAATCAAATGAATTTTCTTAAATAAATAAACGGCAATAAATAAAAAGTAAACATAATTATTTATTTAATATATTAAAAAACCAAAATTACACAAAAATGTATTATTGAACACATTATCAACAATATTTTGATCCTTATTCTATCCTAAAAAATGAGATTCAAGTGTTTAGTTTAATTTAATTCCTCTCGAATCTAAATTTTATTTTATATTCTAAATTTTTTCTAAATTAGATTTTTTTCTCTTTATTCATTTTTTCCTCAAATGCACGTATCAGTGAACTTATTGTCTACAGTCAAATTATTTAAAGAAAAATCATATCTATTAATCATTTTGTAAACTGCTGGAAAAATTCATGTTCATGTTTACAAAAAATGATTGTAATCTCATGCGAATTAATCCGACTCTACCAGCAATGTATGTATAACTAGTACAATTAAGTTTTTATCATCTGTACATATGACTTTGTAATAACATCAATATTCATGACGAATATCTTTGTATTATACGCACGATATTTGCGAGCACGATATATGAACATATGCAATTTGCATGTAAGTTACGTATCTTGCGGCAGAATATTGTTGTCATATGTATCAAACATTACGATAAAAAGCTGTTATCTCAAAATAAAAAAGATACATGTATATATAAAATCTTTTGCATGCAATATTGATTTCGTTACATCTCGTGGAGATGTAAATCTCTTATGCCGGAAAAAAAGAGAAAAATGATGTAATTATCGTTTGTTTAAACTGTTTCCACGATAAATTTGCATGAAGCTGTTCAACCTTACCTGACTTTCTACCAACATGGCCATGTCCATGAACATGTCGTGCAGCTCCCTGATGGAGTTTTCGAGTTTAATGATGTCAGCGTGACGCGCCTCGATGTCCGCAAGGGTCTGTTTTGCTTGTTGCGTTTCCATAATGATCTACGACAAGCGGTAAGATTAATCGGATAAGAAAGGTGGTTATTAACGCTTCTCACGTAGCTACTAGGCGAGATAAGGAGGGAAGGATCATTAAAGATGTACCCCTTGCGTGAAGACGGCTGGATTTCCTTGCTCTAGCATCTCCTCGAGCTCCTCGTTGGTGGTCGTTCTCCCCGCTGGAAAGAAACAGAGAGATTTCTTCGTCTCGCAAACAGACGCAACTCAAATGCGGATGCAATCAATTTTCCGTTCAAAGGCTGCTGCTGCTATTATTTATTCAACCAACAAACCGATTGCTTCATGTATTGGAACGTAAATATCGATTTTACATAAATTTACTGATCTCTCATTGTCATAATTATTATTTACATTACAAGCTTATTGGTTAGCATGTTCGTATTATAATATTACAGTATTAAAAAAATGTAAAAAAATGATATAATAAGCCAATTAAACTGAAAATTCGCAATGTGTAATAATAATAGGAGAATACAATTAGAGTTGTTTGAAAGAAAAGAACTTTTGTTGACAACAACTGTTCAATGTCTTTCTCCTGGCTTTTCTTCACATAGAAACGAGCACAAGCATTAGATTGATGAACGTATTCCGAGGTGCGGACTCGATGTGACGATAGATTGGAAAGGGCCGTTCTGCTCGAATAAACATTCAGGTTGCAATGTAGTCTACCAATCACAGCATACGTATACTCACTGATCTCGAGCTGTCGTTGTATTCTCCCCTTACACCGCTCCCTGTAATCGGTCTGTGTCCGATTGTACTCCGTCATCACCTCGACAAACTTCCTGGACAGCGTCGAGTGCTGGGTTTTGCGTATCCTCAGATCCGCTGACGATTTGTTCGTGTGCTCCTCCTGTTCGATGTTCTGCTCTATCACTAGACACAGAAAATAAGGCACAATTGTCGCAATGCGAAACGTATTCTCGATGATCGCGGAGGAATCAATTTGTATATACATGTCACCGCATCACGCGGATAAACATTCCAACTGCGACAACTTACCCTTTAATTTAGCCCTCACTTTGTTAGCGGTTTTCTTGATGTCAGACATCAAGTCCTCGAGTTCCAGTTTCACCTCTGAAATTGAGAAATCAAAAAGTTATTTACGTGTCACGAGTCTCGAGTTTAGAGAGAAAGAGAGAGAGAGATAGAGAGATCCATTATTTTCTAATATGCCAAAGAAGATAAAAGTTTTATTTAGAATCTGGAACAAGTCGCAAATATCATCTTGAAAATTTATAGATAGTAGTGCAAAACTGTGTTGCAACACATTCTTTATTAAACAAATAACTTTTAGTAGGAAATAATATAAAATTTATATATATATATATATATAATTTAAAATAAATAAACACAGACATATAAATTTGCTATTATCGAATACGAATCGTACTGTCAATAAAATAATATGTTAATTTTTAAAAAGTCCACTCGTTAAAATCAAGCTTGTGATATTATTCCACATTGTTTCAAATGTTGCACTTTTAATAAGAAGATAGTACATTCATAAAGAATCATTGTGCGGTATTATATTGATCGAGGTATGGTCCATGCATAGCTTATCACGTCAATTACCACTACGTGCAAATTTTCAAATTCCCGCAAGACAATATCGATCGCAGCTATCTGTCTCTTTTCGCAATAAATTTACAATCCGATCTCTCTGCCCTCCGCAATTCTTATTTTGTTCGTATACTTAGCCACTCTGTAACTTTTTCCTGCTTTCGATACTCTTATGGATAATAGGGATGGGATCAAAATGTATTTAAAAATCCAAGTAATCAACTTTCATTCGAAATGTACTTTTAGTAGTTTCTGTCGTAAAAAAATTGAATCTTTCACATGTAATACTCAAACTCCAAGAATGAAGTTATTGGTTTAAAAAAATGTGTAAAAAGATTTTAAGTAAGTTTTATTCTACATTTTTAATATTTTTATTATATTTAATTTCAACGATTGGTAATTTGTAACATTTGTATCATCAAAAATAATATTGAAATAATTGTTGCTTTATACGAATGTTTTGTTTTAAAGGAATGTAAAATTTCTAGTAAAATGCCCATAAAAGATTCGAACGTATTAGACCCAGGTTCGAGTCCACTTGGAAGGTAATGCTCTTGCTTTTTGAGATATCTACTCGGAAGATTTGTATCCATTTCGTCCAGATTCAAGTCTACTTGAAAGTACTACTTTTATTTTTCAAAGTAATCATAGAAAATTTAAAATTATATCACCAGATTTGAATTTATTTGTAAGGTACTTAATTCCATCGCTACTTTTATCTCGATTTTCGAGTTATCTCGATCATCCAATTTGCGACTTATTCCTACTATATTTTGCATTCGAGGCCAGCGATTTACTCGCGGCACCGGAATAATTGCGACGCACCTGTGACGAAGCGTACGAAATGCCACGGAACTCGATTACGTTAGCGTGAATTAATATACCTACTGCATACGATGTGATTAATACATTTTTTTTTTATTTCACCGTCGCTCAAGTCTACGTTTAAAAATAATTACGAGAAGGTTCTTTCGAAATGGATAATTGTTTTCATTTCCAAGAAGATCTTTTTTATTATAGTTCAGAGCTTATATATCTTTTTTTAATGCAGACTTCGTAATTTTCTCGAGAGCCACAATTAACCGATTAGTGTGCCGGTTGATTCCATGGATCTCCAATATCTAATTAGCAAGCGTAGAAGAGGGGTCATGATCCTTCTCATAATATCAAGTTCCAATATGCCGTGAAGGCGTCCCACGTACATATGCGTTAAAACGTGTCCCACGCAACTAATACCGCCTACGTGTCTTATGAGCCTGTGACCTCTGTTAAAAGATCTTCCCTTTCGATAGGCAGGCATTATGATCCATTTTCGTATCTTCCGTGTAAGACGAGATGTATCTTATGCTTTATGAAGATAACGAAGAAGAAAGAGAAGGTCAGAGAGAATCTCTCTCTCTCTCTCTCTCTTTCAACCTTCGATCGACTAGTTCTTAATATCGAACTATTCGAAACGAGTGAACGTGCACAACCGGAAAGAGATTAATAGAAACCTCTTTCGTTGAAGAAAATAGCGCGCAATCTTTGAATACACTGTATACCCATGATATACGTGACGCTACTATTCCAATCGCAAATATTTTTTAAGCAGAGATCCCTCACGTACCGGAGGAACGTGAGGTTTGCATTATATCTATCTACGTATGTGTCATGCCACATATTTCCCGAGTGTGTCCCGGAGCCACTGAGTCTGCCAAGACACCCTCGAGCGCTTCAAATCCAGTTGCCATGTGATTTAGCGTCCGCCGCCAGAACGACGCTGCGTTTCCCTTGGGAGCTCTCGAAAATACTGAGTAATAACAGACGTTTCCCCGAAATACGTTCAACCTTACTGTTCGCGTAAACGATACGACTGATGTTAACCATAATTTGGAGCATTTTTAGCATTTGGTAAATATTTTGCAAGACGACGTGTTGAAAAGCAATACAATGAAAGAATGTAATGGATATACATACATCATATAAATAATTTATATAAAAATATAAAATATTAAATTTTTTTATATTAAAAATATATATATGTATTATGTATACGTTAAAACTAGTGAATTACATAATTATAATAATTGATACGTTTCTCTTTTTCGCGAGTGATATCATCTTTAAATTCGCCGTCAGAACAGAATTAATGCTTCGATTAATGAAAAGCACTACATTAATTTGTATTTAAGTAATAAATAATTTTTAACCAAAATCTGTTATGACAGGGGCTGTTGGAAAATTGATTAAAATTTAGTTAGTTAACTTACAACTAACCCCGTAATTCACTGTTACCTCACGTGCAACGCGTTGAATATTCGTCGAGCAAGTTTCGGCGAAATTTCTTGGCTTTGCTTAAAATGCAAATTCGCTTTAGAGGTGTTCTTTGCGCTTCTATCGGTTACATCTACCGCATTTAGTTTCACCAACACCATTGCAGCCATGAGCCATAAGATCGAAGAAGACCGAATGAAAATGAAGGTGCTTGAAAAATTCGCCCTCACGCGCACCTTTCCAGTCACGATCGGACACTTAGTCGCAGCGCGATTTAACAATCGTTATCAGACGCGTGCAAAGGGCATCTTTATTGCATCGGATAAGACGGAGCAAAAGGAAGGAATGCAAAGAGATAGGGGCCTGTTTAGTTTAATTGACGTATGAAGGAGACAAGGGAATAGTTCCACTCGCCATCGCCCTATGGTTATTAAGTCTGCACATTTTATGCGAAATTGATGGTCTTTTTTTTAAATATACGTTCGTCTTAACTAATTCGAAAATTGTCATTTCTAATCAAAGTTTACTCCTAACATAATTTTGATTAACAATCCAAGCTGCATTTACACTAAAATTTAATTAAAATAATTTTAATAACAAATATTAGATCATTTCGATAAAGATATTCGAATAATTTAACAATTTTTTCAATATAAGATCTTGCAGCACAATATTTAATATAAATTATTTAATTATTATTACAGATTAAAATTTTCTGTTTGCATTCTTCCCTAAATTTTTATTTGAGGATTATTCATTTAAACGGATGACAAAAAGATAACAGCAAATGGAAAAACTTCTCGAGAGAAGTGATAAATTCTGATTTCGTGTTAATAATCGCACCAGTGTTCGTTGCAGATTGAAAGTTAAAGATAAAGAAAAATGTTTTTGCTGCGGTACCAGGTACTCGCATATGCGAAAGAAAGCAATGATCAGGGTCGTTTACACGGGAGCTAGCGTGAAGCTCGACTGTGGGAGAGAACTATCAAATTTAACCGCATCCAAATGCAACGACCTGAAATACGTGAACTCGCCCTTGCGGTTGAAGCAATGCTCATAACGAGTTTACAACATGTAAAGCTTTGACTGTAATAAAGGCCGCCTGGATTTTCGGTTGAGCTTCGTAACGCGATTCAATACCGAAACGTATCTTTGTTTTGTATCTTGGCTCTCGGCCAAACAATTCAACACAAAGATAATTTTTATAAATGAAAAAATTATCAATCAAATAATTCTAATATTACAGTAAAGATGATATAATATTTTTTAAATAAAAATAAAACATATGATTAGTATAATTGTTACTTTTTAAAAATTCATATTAATCATTATATTTACATTGTTTAATAATTATCTATTTCTATTTTCTGTGTATTACTGCAGTGACTTTAATATTTTGAAATACTAAGCTAATACGTTTTTAAATCCTTCTTTTCTTCGGCGAGTGCAACTTTTTCTAATTTTCTCTTCCGCTAAACGGCTACTTTTCTTTCTTTAATCCACAATATCGAGCTCTGTTTCCGGCCTTGACAGCGAGGCAAAACAATGTTTTTGCGCAAAAGAACTTCTGGCAAGGATGTTTCCATCAATACGATAAAGAAGAGCGCAGTGGTAATGTCCGTAAATGGTCGGACGCGCGGTCGAATAAATGCTCTGCGGCATCATACGTATCTATGTAGTACAGTATACAGAATCGTGCCCACTGTTTGTAATCTGACGCCAAGGTGTGTGTGTGTGTGTGTGTGTGTGTGTGTAAGCGCACACACATATACACACAACTTAACATTCCTCTATGGTAACGCCCACAAAAGCATCTTTCAAGCGTTTTTTCCAACCCCATAAATCGAGAAAGCTCGCTCCGGATATAAAACCTTTCTGTCGGCTTTCTCATTGTGAACTTCGGTAGATTCTATTCCCGCAAAACTTTTCGCTTTTAACTTACCACTAAAAATAACTAAATTATTCATAATAATTCATTATCGTCTTAATACTATAATAACTTGAAATCAAGTTTCGATCATTACGAATATTAAATAAGCCAAGTGCTTCAAACAACAATTTGCAAAATATGAATTCGTGAATCTGATACACGATAAATTTCTGTAATACTGATAAACGTGATATATAAATATGCACACGCACATACAAATAAAAGATTAATATGAGATTATTTTCAACTACGGATATCATTTTTGATAAGCATAACTTAATTTTATATTTATCTTGAAAGTAGATCCCAGTGAACCGAACCGATATGCGTCGCGTGCGATTCCGCCTGCGTTTAGTTTAACAGGTTTGGCTTAAGGGGCTCTATACGTATATATGAGGAGAGGATAATCCGACCTATCTCGGCTTTTTCCCTCCTTCGTTTCAGCTCACGCTAAGATTCTATTCTCTTGCACGTGCCACGGCACGAAACTAGTTTCCCCCATCGGTGATCGCAGTCGCGATAATTTCAACGAATCCGAAAATCACTTGCTGGAAAGTTTTTTTTTGCCGTGGCTGACGGCAGATATGAAAGATTATAGAAATGAAGAAATTCCGAATGAGGGGAGGAGAATGTAAGTAGTGGGAAGATATATGAGAAAGAGAGAGAGTTTGGCCGCCGGCCAAGTAAATTGCGAGAAAAAGAGGTGTCGTTAACCCTTTATTGCGCCACGACCGCGATGATAAAATTTTGGAGTAAAATAGCGAGAAAGCACGAGTAACAGAAACATTATTTCAAATGAAATAAAATTCAAGTTACGGCTTTGTGATATTAGACGTACGCTTTTAAGCACACGATTATGTTTAAATGCGCGCATATACACACACACACACTTACGCGAATACGTGCATTTAAATACTGTTTTTACTTGATATAAAAATTAACCAATAATATTTATATTAACACTTTTTTCGCAATTTTTATTGTAAAATAAATCAAGTCCATATTTTTAAAAAGTAAGACAAGTCTAAGATAGGATTTAAAAATTTCTTAAATGATTTATGTAGCACTATATATAAGCTAATAATCTAACATAGCTAAAACTTGAAGGTGCAAGAAGTTGCGTTTCGTAATTATCGCGAGTCGTACTTGTTAAAGTAGGCCGAATCTCTCGTTAAGTTTTAATTAGCGCGCGCGCGCGCTTGACTCGCTTGAGAAAGAGAGATGTTAGTTCGCAATCTCGTTCGGTATACGCTTCTTTTGCGAGAAAATCCTCGTATGCAAATCCGTCGCGTATAATTTAGATGTCACGGACGTCGCGAGCAGGATGGAACACCGTCGCGAGCACGGCCGGGCAATTAGCAATTAGGGAAACTCTCTTTAATTGCCCTCCCGGAATCGTGATCTTCCGAGGACGAATGAATGAATGGGCGTCTTCCCGTATTCCCGAGCGGGAAATTTCTCGAGCGGAAGAATACAAGCGATTAATGTCATTCAGTATATTTAAAGGCATTTGTTATCCCTTCGACTTATCCGGATTTCGCCTTGGAATCAACTTCGTACGGTCCAAGTACCTCATCGATTCTACCGATTCGAGGAAGCGAATTAACTTTGCTCACGCGACTTAATCAAGAAATCCTAACCAGTGTAAATTTCTCTTCTTTTTTCTTTCTGCCTTTCTTATCCTCGTTATGTCGGGATTATGGCAAGTATGTGAATAGTGCTTGCGAAAGGAACGGAACGGAACGGAACGGATAATATAGACTGCCGCGAGGAGACCGCGAATAAGATGAAAGAGCAAAAATTGGATTCAATTAAAGAAGATGAGACTTGAAGCGATTAATATTCGCTTCTTTCTCGACGCGTGTTTAATTCACGATGTCGTTAACGAGTTATTTAACATTCGAGAGAGTTTACCTTGAGTTTTTAATTAAGCTCTGAAAATATAAATCTGCCTGGAGATGTTATTATTTCTCAGATAACGCCAAGTGGATTTTACGCTAACAAAAATTTCATTTGAAACTTAATTAGTGGTACACGTAACACTGAGATTGAAAAGCTACGGTACGTTTAAAGCGAATGGTACGCAAATGTGTGCACAAGTTGCAATTTTCTTCTGAGAATTGCAATTTCCATTCACGTAATTCACAATATTTCCCTGCTGAATTTCTCATCGACTAGCGTCTTGAGACAATCTGGCGACTTTGCAGTTTTATAGTCCCGAGTTACACGCAATTATGCCTCGCGATTCGCTTGCGTATCTCTAAAACCAATTTCACAAAACGCCAAGTGGAAACGCATAAAACAAACGCGCGCCGTAAAAGCGAAACGAGTTTTTTTTTTCCCCGGTTTACGGATCCCTCGGTGGCCCTTAAAATACCGGGTGACAAGAAGCATTAACACTCGCGCGCAGCAAAAGAACTTTTTTGCGGACAACGGTAGCTTCCGATGGATCAGCATCCGTATCGATAGCGTCGTTAAGCGTCGTCAATCGTTTGCGTCCGGCAACACGCCTCGCGACGATCGGGATTTTTCAACGTTAACATCCAACGTTTGATCGTCGGCCATCGGTCGTAAATGCATTATATGTCAATTAGCGCGCATTACGCGCGGAACGCGGGTAATAAAGCCACGTCGTGTATTATTAGCCAACTCAAAGCAAAGTGGCCGAAATTGCGGGCATTAAATAACGGCGATTAACATTTCCTTTGGCCTTTATCCCGCCGCGCGACATCCAAAAGCGATATGATCAAAATCACTTTCCACAGATATGCGGCAAATATTCCGCCTCGTTCGCGTCGTAACCGCTTCGCTATTGTTGTCAACGAGTAATTTTGCAAATCAAAGTACTCTCTGAACCCGGTTACATCACATGGGAACTGGGCTACATCACATTTCGCAGCAGAGAGGCAATAAAATTAGGAATTGCAAATTGAAATGCAAAATGGCACGAGTTAGTTACTTTTGGAACGGATATTTTTAAATGAACTGGAAAAAGCCAAAAACACATATGTTGTAGTTATATATAATTTTATGAATAAAAAAATGCTGGAAATAAGTGAAACTTTTTCATACATTATAAAATGAAATATGAAAGATATGAAATTACGAAAAACTCCTGTGACAGTTGTACCATTTTTTATCTACAATTTACAAATAGAAATATTTTCTCATTTTATTTTATAGATCAAAACTTTATTCGTTGCGTCAAAAAACAATTATAATATCGCCATTTCCGCTTTATAAAACCACAGTATCCTTTTAACAAATCTTTAAGAATATGCTCAGCTATTTTGCTTGCAAACCGATCTCCAGCACGATAAGATATTGAAATTCCGATTAAATTCAGTCGAGTACGAAAGAACTCTTTCTTTTACTCTTCCGTGTTCATTCTGGGGGAAACAGGAAGCCGGGAAAATAGAGGAAACGAAATAGGTAAGAAAAGAAGGAACGAAAGGAGGAAGACTGAGAGAGAGAGAGAGAGAGAGAGAGAGAGAGAGAGAGAGAGAGAGAAAGGAAAAGAGAGAAGTGAGGCTATTCCCAGAGGAACTCGACGAGGTATTTCGCGACACTTTCAGGTGCCTCGGGCTTCTTCCTGGATATCTCGACGTGTTATCGACTTCGGCTGACCTCGCCGTTCCTGACCTCGACGCAATCGCGATCTGTCCTGCCCTCGTTTCTCCCCCCGTCACCTCACAGTCAGTCGGTCCACCATCCACCGTTCGCAATCGACTGATCGAAAGACCCAACATAGCGGCCAGCACGACATGACGCTCCAGTCACTTCCGATTCTTTTCACCTTTCCGGAGATCGCCTCTCGAGACGATTGCAGAAGAGAACAGCGGGACACGCCTTTTTACAGTGAGCTCGCCGATCGTTCTATATTAATCGAGGTGAATGGTCGGTTATCGACAGCTCCAGATTTACTAATTCTGTTGCAGACAATGGAACTCTTTCGTTCGTTTGTTTGCGGATGCTCGCGTTACAATTGCGAATGTGTAAATTGGGTTAATGCCACGTGGAAACGTGCCAGATCTACTTCCGATTATTCGACCGACCGACCAACCAGAATGGGATGTCGAACTTTAACCAACTCGAAAGTAACGTGATGTTGTCGGAAAGCACTGACGGTGATTTTGCGACGCCTCGGCAAACTCTCGATCGTTCTCGCTTTTTGTGCATGTCCCATTTGTAAACCCTTCTTACATGCACCAGTTCGCTAATAATGCAAGTTCTTACGTACAGAATGTCGAAGGAAAGTGTCAAGGCGTCGTCGTCAATGGATACATTAAAGGGCTATGCTATTAGATACAATGCTCTTGTAAAATTTTCTAAAAGCATATAGAGTATCAAACAACAAGATTCTACAATAAAATGTTTCTAAAAAAAAAATCAATGAATTGTAGAGTTGAAATTTGTTAAGACTTTTCCATGATGGATGCGATTCTGTGGTAACAAGCATAAGCCAATAAAGGTTCTTGATACTCTTTCGACCAGCCGATTAACTTTTCCTACCGTTCCCGTAAACCGAGGACAACCGTATATCGTTATAGTAAGGTCTATTAAATTATCAGCGTTCTCAATCGCAAGCGACTACCAACGTACGGGAACAGCTGGCCTGGTCGCACGGCAAACACAATCGACGCGATGGTAAACCAACACGGATACTTTCGATCTACCAAAGAGAGGAGACCCACGGCGCGCGTCCGTCCTTCGTGCAAAGCATTGCCAGGTGCTCATGAATATGTATCGTACACGTAGCCAGGGTAGAATTACGGAGTTTCTGTATGGGCATAAATTGAACCGAGCGATACCTTTGACCTCCGTTAACTGGCTTTGACGTGGAGAGACAGAGAGGGAGACAGAGATGATGAAAGAGAGCGCGGGGATGCGTGCCGTGACTGTTGTTTCTCGTGTCAACCGGCAAATGGAAGTTAGTGTCCTGTTACAGATACAAGAGAATCGATACACGAATTACGAACAACAGTTCTTTGCGGGGCTTAATTTTCATGGTCACATCATAGATTTTTTTCTTTTTATTATTCGTGCTTCGTCAAAAGGAGCTTTGAGAAGTATAAAGTATGTTCCTTTTTATCGTCTTTAATCACGTAAAAGCCCTGGTCGTATCATCGCGGTTATAACGATGGCTGCGCCGAGCAAGATATTTATTTCCCTAGAACGGGAACAAGCTTCGTTTGCCGTAAAAGCGCGGGACCGTAAAGTTTTACGGTATCACGATCGAAAAGAGCTACGTCCGGCAATCCAGCTATAAGATCATGCGTATATAATCCGATGATTTCGCAAACCTTTCCAAGGTTTAATGCCGACGAACGGCGTTACGAAATTCCGATCGTAAGAAAGATCGAACGGTGCAAGTATCAGGGTATTGAGATTTATGACCTCGAACGTTTAGTTGTCTTGCGTAATCTGTAGAGTTAAGAATCATATTTCTGTAATAAACTTCTTTATTTCATTTTTGAAAGATACTCATGATAAAAATTTCTTACGCTACATTTGTTTCAATAAATTTAATAAAAGTTGTATCAACCAACTATATTTCTTAGTTCCTATCTTATTCGAAAGTCTTAAGATAGCTTTGCCAGAATATCAGAACAATTTCATATAATTTAATACATTTACTCGTTAATAAATGCGCTGTGGGATATTTTTTAATTTATTTGTCCTCTATTTAATTCTCATGCCATACAAGTTAATTGGACTGTGTGAGAGTGTCTGCATAAAGTTGCACAAAAAATCGCAAAGAGATGTGAAGCGCATAGAAAATTAAATGCATCCAGGGCTTTACTTGGTGATGGGCAGTGATGAGAAAAAAAAAGAAACCAACATCGGCTCTCCTTTGAAGTCCTAGGAAGCTCGCCTGTACACGGTGTCGGTAGAAGAAAGGTCATAGTTCGGCACAATAGTATTGAACATTACGAGTAAAGAACCTTCTACGTGAACGATCGATTTATACATTTATTTATGAACAGGTAGGAAATCTCTTCTTCCTCTCATTTGTGGCAGCTCAACAGCTACAGAGCAATTTCTTGAAATTGAGAAGATTACGGTGATTTAAGTCTAATGACATATAAGCTTTGTAAATGCTTCACAACTTCGCAACATAAAGTATATTTATGCGGGAAACTTCTCATCTAGTATAATCGGCGCCTCTACCACCTCTCGAAGTATTGACCTTTCCTTCCGGGGCACGGTGTATGTAAAAGGGTCGAAAGAGAAGCGTCGGCGGGAAAATATCGGGTGCGCATCTCTCTTACGCGGAAAAATAGTAAAAGCGCCTGGAAAAGCGGCACGTGATCGCAATAAAAGCGACGAGGTCGCCTACGCGACTTAGGGGCACGATCAATT
Organism: Tetramorium parvispinum; assembly: GCA_011638315.1. Classification (NCBI taxonomy): domain Eukaryota; kingdom Metazoa; phylum Arthropoda; class Insecta; order Hymenoptera; family Formicidae; genus Tetramorium; species Tetramorium parvispinum. Next base: position 58,276 of record VBVR01000004.1, read on the forward strand.
TGTATTCCGCGGCGAAAGAAAACCCAACTGCTGCGCGGGGACGGGCTGCGGGCTGCGGAGTGAGAAAGGCGCAAGGAGGAAGAGGGTCCACTTCTTCTTCCCTGCCTTGCCGAACGGAAGCTCGACACGATTTCAATTTGGACGTAGGACGGCCTCGTTAAGAAAAATTGCAACTCCTCGTCGCGTCGCGTCGCGTCGCTTCGGAACAGCGCAATTCACCGCGCGCATTTACATTCGCCGCGAATGCACAACACACTTTACATCCTCAAAATTGAAACGTGTCACCCCGCATGTCGATCACGTCACTACTATTCATCCGAAGCTCCAATGGTGCTGATATAAATTGAAAGTAAGTAAATCTGCGTCGTCCGTGTTATTAAATTACCAAAGATATTAACAGTTTTCAACCAAGTCTTCACGTAATACCGCTTTATGTTTATATGTCTCATAATAAAGTTACAGAAAATTGGCTCTTAAAACGATATTTCAAGTAGGAGACGTTGAAACATTAATTCACATTTCGAGCCGGAAGTACGGTTAATAATAAATCAACGTTACACGAATGCGTTTCGTAAATTATTGTTTGAAGAACCTACTATAATTTGGTATTCATAGCGTGTGAATAACGGATGCGATGGCTAACAAACTCTTGTTCCAAGCATGTTTTTAAAGAACAGCGCATGAATATAAAATTGCACGAATTACTTCTTCTTTTTCTGTGTTGCGACGATAAATTGGCGATGTGAACGAGGTAAATGGAAAATGAGTTTACTGTCTCGATAGAGTTTTAGCGCATCATATCTGATTTATGCGCGACTAGTCGTTGGCCTAAAAACTGCAGAGACGAATGCTGCGCCGAATTAGAACACCTGCAACGAACATCGATCCGCTCAGTTTTGTTCATATAGAACTAATCGTCGATGTTTAGCTATTTCCGGATATAACCCGATAACACATAACTACTTTTCAAGAATCTCTCTTTGCGATTTTGCAGAATTTATCAAAATTAAAAAAGATCAAAGATGAAATAAAGATGAGATCAAGATCAAAGACTAAAATTTAAAATGTAGTATTACTTAAAAATATATATGAAAATATATATCTAAAAAACTGAATCTAATACATTTCAGATACACTCCGTTTAAAACTGTCGCTTCTATTTGCGCCGTAATTATGTTTAATTACTTTTTCATGATATTCTTCTAGAGAGAATTTCCAATAACTCTTAGTATTTTCTTTTTAATTAAATTTAATTATTCAAGCTTATTCAAAGAAAATCTTTTTACATTTACTGGCACCTTTCCTTGAGTTATTCTCTTCGCATATTTGGATTATTCATATCTATTCTAGAATTCCATCAATTCAAATGTTATAACAATTTATAAAAATTTAAACATAATACTTAAAATAAGCAATAATGTTTAAATGTCACGTTAAATTAAATAGAAAAATTGTATGTAACATTATATGTTAAACTATATGAATTAAAAGATAGAAAAAAATATGAGTATGGAAATCACTGTCGAGAATATTTTTTTATCATTAAATCCCGAGTGCTTTCGTTCATTAGTGCCACACTTGTACAAATGCTACATTGCACAGTTTAAGAGATAAATGTAGTGACAGGGTGCGCCTTTCTGCAGAGCGGCGCGGCGACTTGATTTGTATTGAGAGTTTGACGACGCGACGTCGTCGACTGAAATGCAATCGTTTTTCTATGATCGTAAACTGCTTGTCGCTCGAACGAACGCAATGCGGATCGAACGGAATCATTTTCAGTAACGCGCCTGACAGTGTTACTGAAAATGATGCTGGACGAGTAAAAGCGAGATGGAACGGGACGCGACAAATCGGATTATCATGGCAAGCGGAATAATTTCCAGCCTTCGCGTTGCATGCGACAAACAGGAAACAATCGAGCACGGTATTTCGAGAACAGCGCAGGTCCAAAAATTAAAATTCCTCGCGGACAACAATTGCGCCAGTTTTTCAAATTTGAATACAGATTTCATGAACGAGTTACGATAGATCTAGACGATAAATCGCTAAAGTTCGTGGCTTCGCAATGCGTCATGTTTCACATACATTCATTTCCATCCTGTAGTTTTATTTGAATGTAGATTGCGCAATATGTATAAGTGTCTAAGAATTCTAGAGGGCCAACAACGCCCAAAGCGAGCATATTCTATTTATCAGAAATGAAAAAAGTAATATGAACGTGGGTTTAGAAAGTGTCCTTTCCGAGTTGTAAACTTTTTTTCTTCAATGTAGCTTCAAAATTTTATATTCTCATCTTGATAATCAGAATAAATAAATGTCACAGGTGGTAGGATGAAAACTGAAAACTATGCAGGAGATTTCCCATTCAGCGAAATGATGGTCATCTTAAAAATGTGTTCCGAAAGTAAGAGTTAGATTTCAAATGGTTTAACGTAAAGTTAATGGAAGTAATGTAATTCATGTAAGAAAAATTGTATAAATGAAAACCTTTTGATTTCATGACATTTATAACATCCTGTGTATATGCATTCAATGATTTTGTTTACATTTCGATATCCTGTTCATTTCTGATCTGTTTTATACTTTATTAAGCTCTCGGATTCGCGGTTTACCTTTTGTAATTACATCGAGGAGCAATAGACGGCTAGACGGTAACTTTTGTTGGTGAACGAAAGAACAGCGGTAATCAGTGCGAAGCAAGCAAAAGTGTCGCTCTACACGGCGCTTTCTCACGTCAGTGGCGCGAAAGCTTGTCGCAAAAGATAAATCGTTCACGCGCGCGAAAACTTTCCGCCAGTTGTCCGAAGATTCGACCTACATTCTGTCGGATCTGCGATATTAATGACGTGACGACGGTACGGTCGACTCTCCAGCTAATTTCGTCCCGATGATCATTCGCGAACTGGAAATTACTATCAAAAGCTGGAGTTAATAGAGGACATTATAACGAAATCAACCTCTTGAACTGGACGAATATAAAACCCTATAATACTGATAAGAGGAATAAGATGATTTTCATGTCTTTCTACTTTACAACGTTCATTTTCTATGTATACATATATATGTATGTATGTAAAATATTTTCAAAGTCGTAAAAAGAAAAATGGAAGAAAAGGCAAACGGTGAGGCAGGTTGAACTCAGTACGAGCGGAAATGGTTCATGTTTCACGGAATGATTGTTGTTCCCGCTTGCGCGAATATTTCAACAAAATCCCAGGGGCAAACGTGCCGGGCGCCGCCATCCATGGTCGATCCTTCTCCTGTACCATGACCCACTTAATCCGCCCCAGATCAGCTTCCGCTGTGCCTCCAATCCCCGTCGCATTCCATCGACTACCCTATATTATGTGGTTTACCGTCCCCGTCTACCCTATTAAACCCAGCAGGGAGACGCGCCTTAAATATATTAAAGGCCAGCGCGTTGACAATGTCTCCCGACACGCGGTCTGACAGTTATAAAGCGCCGTCGTATATTTTTCAACGTTTAGGAAAGGCGACATTTTAATGAAACACTAAACGACGGGACAGAATTTAATTAATTAAATATATTAATCTCGAGTGAATTTATTTCGCATTGTGATAAAACATTGTACAACACAGTATTACGTAACAACAATCCATGATTTGAATTCCGTAACGACTCTTTGAAACTTTTATAGCCTCCCTACAAGTCCAAGATTTGGCATACTTAAAGAAAAGACTGCGAAAAAACAAAATTGTTCAAACAACCTCTCGCTTATATCATTTAATATTTAATTTATCCATGCCATCGTGCGATCAATGCACAAAGAAAACTTTTTATATTAATTTCAAACACAATAAAGTCTATCCTTTAACAATGTTAATATTAGTTTTAATCATCTTATTTTCTATCGAATCTTCAATCATAAAAAAATATATCTTACTTTCCTTCCAGAATATTGTTCCGTTTCACAAAATATTTTTGTCAAATTTGCTTTCATCACAATATAATGACTCTATTGTCATTCTAATTCAGAAAATTTTGATACATCGACGTATCGTTAATATTGTAGCTAGCATCGTTAACAGAAACGACGTTTTGTAACCAAGGCATATTGTTGCGTGCATCGTGCCTGTTGCATCGAAAATGCTTAAACGGCGGACGGAAAAGCGGAGAACTACGTCACGTCGAAACTCGTCAAATATCGCTCGTTATATAGATATGTATATATATATATATATATATCTATATTATGTATATATGTACATATATATAATATAATCAAGTCCGTTTGTACGACAATGTCGCTTTGTCGTGCATCAACGCACAACTAGCGTATCGCGCGGTAAGTCGCGACTATTATTCGCGCGACACAATATAATTTCTGGTTGTCCGGACTGAGAAGCGAGATTACACGAGTCGCGTGCCGGACTGGAAACATAACAAGCAAGGACAATAGTCCTCCGCGAGACAATGGCGAGTAACGGGAGATCCCGAAGCACGGGAGGGAGATGAACATCGCGTTCGTAGGGCGGATTTCGCCGTGATCGCAGCGAGAGACGATCTCCCGCGTGTGTGAATTTTTGTCGTTTATTGTCGTTAAAGGGGTGCAACCGAGCAGATTATCTCATTTATTTCTCGCAACAGCAATCATTCGCTTCGATCGAGAACGATTTACGAGATCGCGAGCTGGCGCGGTTGACGGCCAGTTGCGGTCGTAGCTCGCGGCAATCAATGACAGAAACGACAAAAGCGCGCGCGCCTCGTACTCGTATTCGTATTCAACTTTAATCAATAAAGCGTTGCGGTTAATAGGAAATCGACGTTCATTCATACCTACGACGGAATAAATAAAAACGATACATTAGTCATGAATATCAGCACGAACGATCATACCTATCTTTACTTTGAGTTCAATACGAAATAATGAGTTGTTTGCATGCTTCAGTGAGATCATATTAACGTTTAAAATACATTACTAAATATAATTGGAAATACAATATTGAGATGATGTTTTAGTTTAGCGAAGAATCATTATATTACGAAAAAAATTCACTAAACGCCATAGCAGCATAAACGATAAATGATGATAAGACTATATGTTTAAAGTTTTAGCTCTCTCTGTTGAAAAATCTACAAATACCGCGATATATTTTCAAGCCTTCAACGTTAAATATTTTCACCGATACTGTTTTTCTCAAATGTTTAATTGTAATGAAAGTATTAGTAAAACGTAATAAAAATGTGACCTTTTTGGCTTTTTGACTTTTTCGACGCACGAATTACGAAACTCTGATTCGAGTTGACATTACACGACGGTGAGTTTCTAAAAGTCGATTCACGATTTCTCTCGTTTCGAGAGAATCACATTTTTCCGGCCTAATAATTTCCCAGCTTGATAATAGATCCCGCGGACTCAAGTGCGCATCCGAACGAATCCGTAGGCTACGTGGGCGATCATCTAAATAGGAGCGGCGTAGTGGCGGACGCGAAGGGGGCTAAAGGGGGTACGTTATACATTAGCGTCAATAATTGAACCGAGTTCCCTGGAGGATGCTGGATATAAGTGCATATTAGCTGCCGACCGTGCCTTTTCCTCTTTCTCCACTCTCTTTCTCTCGTATACCATCTACAGTCATCTCTCTACGCTTCTCTTTCTTTCGCGCGCACCTTTCTCTCATTTCCCTCACTTTTAATATATGCACTACCAATTTCTGACTTCGTAATACAAATCTCTTTCTATATTCCCGCTTTCCTCTTTAAGAAGATACCATACCATTCCCTCAGAGGCTTCACCCGAGGGGTGTGTTCGCTTCCGCGCGGCACGTCCTGCCAGCGGCGAATTTCAATCCCACAGGAAACGTGGAGAAGCGCCGCCGCTATCTATTGATCTAAATAAGGAACAGAAGAGCTTCACGAGTGTTTTCGTCGAGGGAAAGGAAAAAAAAAATAAGATGGTATGCTTCGGTGTGAGCAAGAGAAGGAGAGTAATGTCGGTCGATCTTTGAAATAACCCAATCTTTGCGAGAGAGTTGCTTGCGCGTCGCTGAGGAATTGTGTCAAGTTGGGGACAATGTGTCTTTCGCCTTCTTGAGAAAATGCACGAGGAAGAGAAACTGTAAAAATAATTTAAAACGCGAGTATATAAGAAAGAAAACTTGGTAAACAATCTTTACACATTAAATATATCTACTTCGATTGAAAGAGTTGTGTGATAAGAATAAAATTATATTTTTCAATTGACATAATGCCTTAAACTTGCACCTTGCAAACAAAAATCCTCAACTATTCGGATAGCAAATAAAAGTTGTAACATCCAACGCTCTTGAATCCAAAGGTACATCCTTGCGAATTCCCGCTTTATGCAAGAGTATAAACATCCAAGTGCATTTTGAAACGATCGATGCTGGATAAAGATGTAAAGACAGCTGATATAAAGGCTTCCGTATACTTTGTTCACAGAATGGCAGAAAGAGAGAGTAAATCTTCTCTTAATTGTCAAATGTAGGTGAAGAGGATCCGCTCTCTCGAGAAGAGAGAGAGAGAGAGAGAGAGAGAGAGAGAGAGATCGAAGGGAGAAAGGAAATCGGTTGAAGGCGGGAGAGGTTTGCGCCCTGCTCGCTTACTCATAGCTGACCCATCCGAGCTTTTGTCGTCCGCCACGACAACGAAGCCTTTTATGCTTTATGCTTACGTGGCGGGATTACTTCGGGAAAAGTGGCGAGGGCAGTATAGATAAAACATACACACACACACATACACACACAGTGAGAGAGAGAGAACTTGGCGGATACTCCCGGTTTTACCCTATCTCGGAAAGAGATGTAGAGAAAGAGAGAAGGGAAGCGGGGTGAAACGCCGCGCCCTTCTCATCGTGGACGATTCTTCCGCTCCTATTTGTCGACACACGATTTTCCGGCCGTTACGAGAGCGAAAAATTCATGCGCCGTCCTGCACATTGACCGGTCGAGATATTCCCTTTGACCTATGAGAGTGAATACGTAAATCTAGTAAAAAGAATCCGTGATCGAGATTGCTGAGATTGCATCCTTCAAAAGATATTTTTCTGTAATCTTATTTCAACAAATGATACAGCTAAAATTTGCAATTAATTATTATTACACGTCATTGATAATAATTCCAAAAATGTATTTATATTTGATAATATTAATATTAATATTTAATAATATATAATCAATGTCATTTAATAGTATTTGAAGAATTTTGCAATAATACATGAAAATAATTTTGCAATCAGAAAATTTTCCATTTAACATGCAATCGTTTAACGTTCACCTAATAAAACATTTTCAATTTATTACAAGAAAAAATTCATTAATTTAATACAAGAAAAATCGACTTAAACTGACAAAAGAATTCTTTATTTCGAAATTAAAATAGCTTCTACGAAACCTTGGAATAGTACTTGGAGTCTTGTGTTTGCATTCATAATGTGAACACATCGCTTACAGTCATAAACAATTCTGATCAAATTGTACTTTGTATTTCTCTGAGGGAAAGTTTGTCCTAACATAAATAGACGTGTTTATCTACGAACGAGAAGACACAAACTTAGAAATGCAAATTAGAAATGCACAAGGAGTTATACGTCAGTGTAGGAGGCGTTAAGTTCGCCTTGGGAATGGCATGGAAGGAAAGCTTGATTCTCGAAGCAAGAGACAGTAGTTCGCCGCGGAGAGCGAGCGGGATCGATAGTGCGACAGAGAGAATTTCGCCGACCAGTCTGCCGATGCTCACAAAAGTAGCCGCGCCGCGACGCGACGCGACGCGACGCGACGCGACGCCAGGGAGGCAGTCACCCTGTGCCAACTCAGATTGACGATACGCAAAGGTCACGAAATTTAATACACACCATCCACGATCTTTGACTCGCTATCGCAAGACGGTGATACGATCAGACTGGCTAGCCGATCGGTCAATTTTATTGGCTGGCTAACAACCAACGAAACGACCTCGTTAAGCGAAATTTTATATTTCACACACGTACATATGTGAGAAGAAAGCAGAGGGGAGAAAAAGAAGAAATAAAAAGAATAGAAAAATTTTCCAAAAAGATATACCACAGATTGGGTTCATTGAAAATCTACACTGGTAGCTATTGGGATTAGACTTCATCAACGAATCTTCCAACTGTCTGATAAATTCAGTATTTTAAGATGCATTTATAATGTGACGCATAAGATATATCTTCAAGCTTATTATAGAATTGGAAGATATAAAAATGAAATGGAATTTATATAAAATAATTACAGATGCTTTGTAAGTTATCACCTTTTCCATCTTTACAGATTATTATATAAATGGTATTAACACCATTAATACCATTTATACGCATCTGAAATTGCAGAATTTGATATATAGATTTAAAAAGATGTATATATATTTGCTCATTCCTAAATACATAGTTGCAAATTGCAAGGAGAACTTCCTTTAACGATTGCCTAATTTGGTAATTTGGCATGTAACTTAGCTATACTATACTCAGCGAATTCGTCGGTTCGTTAAATTAAGCATATTTTTAACACTCGTGCCTGAAATAAATGTATCTTTAATATTTGTGCTTGAAATAATCGATCGATGATAAACGCGGCGCATTGACAAATAGGTACTATCAAATCGAAGGGAGGACAATAAATCTCGATAGTGTGGAGACAAGAGAACATTCTCTCGTGATGTATGTTGTAATTCGTTTTTACAAGCGAGTCACGGCAGACTGACTGATCGTTTAACCAATCATCCCCTTCAGTCGCTTCAGTCAAGGCCATCGCCCACGCGATTTGATACATATCGCGTACGATCTGTAATCTGTAACCGCTATCATCGATACCGCTACGAGCGTGATGACACCTACGTTAACCGCAAAGACCGTCTGGCATGCGACCTTTTGATATAGACGAAAATGAGACAAATTTCAAATGTCTCAAACTGAAAAGATACAACGACGCCGGATGGTCGAGATTTCGAGAAATACTGAGCTTTGTGATAACAGAACTATATGAGCAAAATCATTTTATACATTGTCCATTGATCTCGAATAATTGCATTATGTCATGTGATATATAATTAAAGTGTAATTATAGAGTATGTCAAATCGTATCAATAATCGAATGTATTATCAGAAAATGATAGATGGAAGTTAAGACTTTATGAGGTATCCATCCTTAATCTCATTACAAGGAAAAGAAATATTATTAACGATCTGTCATATCACGTCAATTGTGGTACAATTTCATTCCGATCGTAATCACTTTAAAGAGCAATGCAGTATTGAACCAGCAACTTTAGTTAATTTATAATTTTCTAACCGTTTACGCTAATAACACGAAGGGGATTAAATGGAGACGGGACCGCCCTGTCGCTTATTATGCCCAAGATAACACCTACGTTAAAGCGAGTCAAATTTGTCGACGACATCCGGTCGTTCGATAATGCTCGCCCGTCAACGTCCGTCATTTTTTGCACGCTTTGTGATTAGAATGGATCGGACGGAGAGGATTAAGGGAGATTGGGGAGGTGTGGGATTTACGTGATCGACCTTCTGAATCTACGACCTCCGATCTTCCGCATATCCAACTCTCTCTCTCTCTCTCTCTTTCTCTCTCTCTCTCTCTCTCTCCTCCTCTTTTTCTTTGTCGCATCTCCCACGCCCGATTTTCCCGGGCGCTTCCCTCGATTATTTCCCAGGAGTTTCCGGAGCTGGTGTTGGCGACGAGGTCGATGAGGGGTAGGTAGAGCTTAATTGGAGGAGCCAACTCGCAGGACGAGGACATCGAATCAGCAACAGTTGGCCGGCAGCTAATTCGAGGTAATACGAGGTGCCCGACCGAAAAGACCAGCCTCTCAAAATCCCCCTTCTAGTTCTTCTTTTTTTTTATTTTGTTCGTCGAATGAACAAATTTGTACAACGTTGCAAAAAAAAGTATAGAAGGTTACTGGACAAGTGTCAAGGCCAAAGGATGATTCAAGGAGATCAAAAGTGATTTACCATTATTCCATGTGTTTAAACCACGAAAAGAGGACATTAATTATTCTTAAATATATTATCCCTACAATAGCAATCTCATAATTTCATAAATTGGTGCTTATTTCATTGCGAAAAAATTTTACAAATCTTTCAATGCAAATAAAATTAATTACCAATGTAATAAAAATGAAAATTCTGTTAATTTATTGCCCACTTGAAATTAATTGAAAAATATCAGCTTGCTGTTCTTAAAGTTTCTCGTAAAGAACTCTTCATCTCCAATCGTTTATAAGATTATAAATTGAAAAGTCTGAATATCACTTTGATATTTCAGAAAAAAAATCGAGATTAAACTGATCAAAAAACTTTGTAATTGAACATAGACATTACATATAAACGATGTTTTTATAGAAATATATTTATGTATGCCGATATATTTATGTATGCCGATAACTTGTTTTCCCACAGTTTCGAAAGCTACTATATTGTAAATGAAAACTGGCGAAATAATTTTTAACTTTTTCTGGAAATTATATTGCCGGAAAAGACGACAATGTTGTCTTGTCGTCTCCGTTCTTAGAGACGGCGAAAAAATAGAGAAATACGCTTTCCCCAGAAAATTCTTTTATGATCAACGCTCTTCCTTCCTTTCCCATTACAATAGGTCGCCTTCATTCAAAAATATGAGAAAAAAATCGCTGATGTATTAATTTAAGAGCAGACAGGCAGATGACGAAACTCATAATCAAGCAGATTTCGCGACGCGAGTCAGAATTCGTAAAATACAAGACAATACTTTCATCTCCTGCACAGATACGATATCGAGGATCAATCTTTTCTCCCACGAAAGAGAGAATATACGAGAAAGAGAGTTAAAGAGATATTTAAAAAGATCATAACGAAAACCTACATACATATATATGTATGTATGTATGTATATATATATATATATATATATCAAATAATTAAAATTTCTAAAAGGTTGATATGTAAATATAGGCTGATATAATATAAAGTACGTTATTATGAAACGCATAAATAAAATATGGAATGGAAATATTAACAATTATTTTATAAGAAAAAGGCACGAATAAATATATTATAATTATTTTCAAGTACTTGATAAGATATTTAAAAAAAAATATTAACTCCGTAAATAACATCGCGTAAAAGACTAATAACGTGCGTTCCAATTTGTACACATTTGTATTTGTTAGTTTGGTTTCCACAAAGTTCCGTTTCAAATTATTTTTGAAGTTTCAAACACTTAGCGTATCCATTCCAATCCATTCCAGGTAACAAAAACAACTTCAAATCACGCTTCTTGATTCTACAGAGAAAATTGATTTTTCGCTCATAAACGAATAAACTCTTATCAAACTAATTTATATCACTTCAATTTTGTATGTAAATATTTTTTATTTCGTTAATCTCGCGACCTTGGTACGTTTCACAATTGCTCTTTTTAACTGCAAAGTACTTTCTCTCGCTAGACTGAGTGAATTATTTTTATCTGAGAAATGCAGCTAGTCCAATCTGTATGCGAACAAAGCAAATTTGCCACGTGATCCGATACACGCGCTCGTAATTCAGCCAGCACACGCATTCGCGTAGATCGATACGCAAACTTTCGCCCACCTTCTCCCGTCGTACTCGCATACTCGTGAAGGATTCCTTCGCTCGATTCCACGGCATCGTACTTTCTGCCCTCGAAACACTCTTTCCATGCACACCCTTCCACGCACCCACGCATCCACCTACAGGAGTGCGACTGAATCTCATCTTGATCCTCGTGCGTCGCGGACACTTTACTTGAGCTTCCTTCCTACTCACCAGCATGGACTTTTCCTTAGTAAATACAAGCCAGGATCAAATCTGCTCCGATGACTCTGGTTTCCCATTCAATTTAATAATAAACGAGAAAAAGGCAAATGTTCGTGACACAACACAGCAGGCGAGCCAGTGACATTTACGTCGGCGAAAAGAAAAATCGTAGGAAAAAGTAATTAATCTTCAATTATTATGGCTACGTCTAACAGTAAGATAAAACAAAGCAACATGTAAGATGGATTAAAATCGTCGAAAGATGCCGTGTGAAATATATTTATATGCTTATCTTACAAACTATGGAGTATGCAAAAAATTATAATTTAAAATTAAGATGAAATTTATGCCTACTGTAATACTTAATAGTTCAAACACTTGATACTGTGCAAATTTTACCTCATAATATGAAATAACAATAATCAACGAGGACATGTCAAACGATAATCCTCGACTCTTTGTTGATTATTATTGAGAGAGATTAAATGTCAAATTTAATTGAGTGTTCCAGATGGTCCTAATTACCACTCGACCTCTCATATTATTAATATTAACATTCATTTGGAATGCGTCAGGCAGTCTGGGTGCAAACGTGATCGATTATTTAAATGCTACGAAACGAATGCACCGAGGGATCCAATTATGTAAATGATCGATAGCAGACATTTTTGGCTCGGTATTGCAAGCGATATTGTAACAAGAGGGAATTTGCCGGGTCGGCATGAGCAGGACAAGAGATTCGACGAATCGGTTAGATAATATTATTATCGCATCGAGCATCGCCGCAGGTACCAACGTGTCACGATACATTGAAACGAACAGGCTGGCGAAACATTTTCCGGATCTTTCTGCCGAGTTATATAACGTCGCGAACGGGGCGAACGGAGCTCTGAGATTGTGCCATTTCTATCGAGACAGCCCGACATTTTTCGTTCATATCTCGCCTGTCATATTGGCGATTGACCCGAAAGAAAGAGAAAAAAGAAAACGAGAAGTCGGGGGACGGCCGTAAATTCGCGATCCAAGTCTCTTACGTCCACTGACAAATTGACATTCTTGCAGAAACTATCAAACGTACCGAGCACGCCAGTATACACATACATGTATAATAATTAGGAACGTGTTCTAGGGTACAAGAGCTTTCTATTTTTTTGGGAGGAGGGAAATTCTCTATTCCTTTTTGGTGTGTGTCGCATAGATATAATCAAAATGAACTCGGCCTATAAACTTTGACAGGTTTTAACATATTCTAAAAATATCATCACAAAAAGCGGACTCATATAATACAAAAAAAAATTATTAAAATACAAAATAGAGCCACTGATCTTCAATAATTAGCGAAATTAATCCCTTTATTTGCAATTAACTCTAATTTCTTTGATTCATTCGAATATTAATCGTCGTGCAAGTCATCCACGTGTTAAAACCCACGATAAGAGTTTGACATTTAATAGGTCATTGAATAAAATTATAATATAAATGACTTAATTTTTTTTAGAGAAATCTAGACTGATATAATGCTACCAAAATAAGCATAATAATCGATATCTATAAAAATCTATATAAATCTTAGTTTCTCCAGCTATTGCTCAATCAAGCTCTAATCCTCAAAATAAGTGAATTAGGTCTTTAATATACATATGCTATTTATAGAAACTGAGCCTATTACTCTTTCATGAGAAAGCCAATCCGCGGAGAATAATAATATGTAAACATTTCTCTTAGTTAGAAACGCCATTATCGAATAATAATATGTAAACGCCGGTAGCTTGAGATCAACGTGTGACATCTCCCTGTCGGATGATTCCACGTTGTCGTTTCGGCTTTTCTTAACGCGAATGTGCCTCCTGTAAGGTTGCGATAACCGCCGAAAAAAATGACTTTATCGCGAACGGACACCCTCGTCGGCCTGGAGAAATTTTTTTCGGGAGAGAGAGAGAGAGAGAGAGAGAGACACGATCGGGAGAGATGTGCGACTACGACGACGTTAAGTAATCCCGTGAGTCCCTTCGTTTGATTATATTTCTTTCCATCAGCCCGAAATTGCAGCCGCGCGAGATTGCGATAGCTATATAGCGATAGTCATACTGTTTCTTCATCCCAAAATCCACGGCGTTTTTGGTACTTGCTTAGAAATCCTCGGCCAACTAATCAATTTCATTCCTGCGAATCTATGTCACGATTTTATTATCCCTTTTCTTTCTCTCTCTTTTTTCCTTCCTCCATGACGTTAAAATTGCTTTTATTAAATAAAGTCAATATTCAACCGCCAATCATAATAACTTCATGCGCCAAGCGATATTGATTCACTGACGCAATTGCCATATTTATCAGAGATTACATTTCGCAAATGGAAGAGAAATTTAGATGCCATTTTAAATGAAATGAGACAAGTCCGTAATTTGTAAACGTCATTTTAGTCGCAGCGTCGTATTTGAGATGGATCCTAGAAATGATGGTCTCGCCTTATCTTCATGCCAAACTTCTCAATCACATCGTAATGTAATTGATCAGCCACAGTGGAAATTGGATCGCGCGCGTCAGAGGGATTAAATGTCACGGCCGGTATTTTTCGCGGGCGATATATTTTTCGGTGAGAGGTATGAGAGAAAGAGAAAGACACACACGTTGGTATTTTTAGCTCCCTCGTATCATCACTAACCGTCCTCCCACGTCTTCGAATTGCGTAGGACCGTGGAGCACATATTGATAACGGCATTTCCAACTATCCTGACGATGACGCGAGCAACGCCAACAGCCTTCGCATGTGCCACGCAACATTGTGCCGAACTTGCGCACGTTGCTCCAACGAGGAGGACGACCTAATTGTTCGCGAAAGTAAACTTCACTCGCGCGAATTAGCTAGACACGCTCCTCGCTTGTCACAACCTTGGTTGAATTCCACGACCGCGAAACGAACATGACGCTTATTGTCATAGCAAATGTGCAGGTGTACACATCCACGCGGGAGGTGCATACCTCTCATTTACATAGCGAATTACATCCACGTCAGAGGAAACTGATACGTAGACCGATAAACTTGACAATGAAAAATGTAACATTTAGAAATCAACATGGCGTTTTATGAAACTGTGACATCGCGTTTCGGATGCAAAACGAAAAAAAGAAAGATCTCAAGAGCGAAAAACAAAGTGCAAGATGTTACTTCGCGAATCATTGCATCGATTAATGACGCTCAATTTAACCGCTTAATCTTCCGTAATTTTTCTTTTGCCACGGCGATTTTCATGGGAGAGCATCCATAACTGTTGTCCTCAATTTCTCTTTTATCATTTTCTTTAATATGTCGAGAGATATTTACTGAACGCGAGTCATCGTCCTTCTTTTTCCTCGTTTCCGGGAGAGCGACTGAAATGACGGAAGCAAGGCAACTGGCACATCTCATGGGTAATTCTACCTCAACTTTGTCGTCGGTCGAGAGATGATCGGTTTCGATCGGTGTAGCGGATACCAATGGCAAAAGTCACGTTCTTGTCGGAAATGGCGGTAAAAAACAACTCGCAACCCTCTGTAATAATCTCTAACAGGCGGAAATCGATTCATCGCCGTCGAATATCATAGAGGGTCAAAAAGATTGTCTCATGTTTGCAGCAGAAATAACTCAAAAGGAAAAATATATCTTCCTATTTTTCACGAGTCGGATATATTTTAGTATCCTACAGCCATATAAATGGCCACCTATCATGGAACCAGCGAAACGCTTTTGCTCAGAAACACGGTCTCGCGTTCGATGGTGCTCGTTCGATTTTGGATGTATCGATTTACTCGTTACCGTGACAGCCGCTGACAAATCTGTCTCGCGGTTTACGCGGTTTTCTTCTGCGACTTTTATTGCACAGATTTTCAAACGACCACTATCGCGAAACACCATCCGTTATGGACTGCATTTCGCCAACAATTTTATATAAACTGTCTCGAACTGTCGAACTGAAGAAAATTCATTTTTCCACGACAATTTTTCTTTAATGAAAAATGTGAAGATACTAAAATGTAGTATATCCGAATCAGCAAAGAGAAAGCTTCCAGTAAATTAAGCTTTAGAGATGCAAATAGATAACAAATATTTATACTTGACTTAACTTGAAGCAAAATGAACAGAATTTATTTATAATTTAAATGCTAAGTTTAATCTCAAGAGTTAAAAGAAATGACGCTCAATTAAATCTTCGGGAAAAAATCACCGAATTTATCATAAATTTTAATCTGAAAATAGTTGTTTTAATTGTCACCTGCTATTAGTATTCTCATATTCCAGCGTATAATATAACGAAATGAAAATGATTAACGTGAAATTAAAATACGATAAAGGGGAATCGATCCGAAAGGGCAATGCCGTAATTTTCTTGATTAGTAAAAGAATTAATTACGTCGTCAGCAATCTACTTGTCCACGCAGCGTTTCGTTTTGTCGGTGTATAAAAGCCTAATTACGGGATCTCTCAAAGATTTCTATCAAAGACGGAATTCCCGTTCGTCTCTGTCACGAACGACATTTACCGGAAAATGAAATTTTCGTGTCGCGCAAACGACGTCGCGTCGGGGCGATGCACGTGTGCGCGCACGCATATAGGTGCACGATGTAAAAACGATAAAAAATTACCACGTCGCTCCGTGTCACGTGCCTCTACGCGCGTATAAAACAGATTTTTCGCCAATGCGCCCCGTACTTCAGCCCCAGTAAACTTAATTTTCCGTGCGCGACAAGTTCACGCGCGCGCTGCAGTCAGGAAATAATAATAAATTGGCTTCGGAATATGCCTGCGAAGAGCTGAGGCGAACTTCTGTTCCCTAAGGTGAAGAGAAAATATTACATCTACTGTCATATCTGCTAAAAGTACATTTTACGACGTAAGGATAGATACTTTCTGAAGATCGAATTTGATTAATTACATGCTGTAAGTTTTTATACATCTAATTTAAGAAAAGAACACGGAACTTTTCTTTTTTTAATTAAAAAATAGAAACTGCTATATATTTTGTTCTAGTTTTCTCTTTTCCTAAACTCTTTTGCCCTCGTCGAGGACATGTGCAGCGGAAAATAAATTTTTACATTTTTATTTATAGCGACACGTTGTAACTCATTGTCAGAGTAAGTAACGGTGAATTTCAACTCGAACTTCTCAATATGCATGCTTCGATACAATCTGTCACGCTAATAAAATGTAAACGGAAAATTTACATTCCAGAATGCAGATATGACGAACACCTTCTGCACTGTGTTTTGTATGTATGTAACATCATGAAAATAAAAGATATGATATGTATAAAAAGAAGAAATATGTACTGTAATTTCTTCCAACAATATCTCACACGTGTCATGCGTCGGTTTAAAATTTTCTACAAATTTTAATAGGCCAAAAACAATTGCTGCAAAACAATTAATACATCATGTATCTCACTTTAAAACAACTTAAGACAAGAAAACTCTTACATATACATATAAAATTGTGTGTAATTGTAAAAATATCATTTATATTATAACAAAACTTATTACATATCTTTCAAATATTAAAAATAAAAATTATAATTCTAAATTGAAACTAATAAATAAATATTTTAATTGCATCTATGAATATGTATACTAATCATAACTGCATTCCGCAACTAATAAACTTGTTCTAAATAATTTCTCGTACCACAAACGCGAAATAAATCGTCGTTTTACAATAATTCAGGAGAAAAGCTCGGATCAAGCGAGTCTAATGCTTTTTCCAAGTGAAAGAATCCCCATAAATTCCTTCACATACGTGTAGGAACAACGTGCAATTCTTGTATATATGATTGAACGAAATCTTCTAGGACGTTGCGCCCAAGATCAACGGTGAACGCCAGTGGCATCAAGCATGAATTATCCGCCATCTGAGCTTGGCACGGTGATTTGTAGCATACGTTACAACTGTAGCGCCTGCATCTGCCACGTTAACAGACAGCGATGGTCAACAGTATATTTGCGTAATGTGTTCGCCACAAGATCATAGTTTTAGCTCTATTCGAGCGTGCACATCAATGTTAAAATCTATTTCTAGCCAAACATATCCAAACTCTATGTCAACGCTTGATGAATTTTGACACCTGTTCGTTCTGCTTTGTTCCCTAGGGATGCATTTGAATACGATAATAGGTACGTCTCTGGATATACGTTTGATGTATCCTATCCATGAGTCAAAATATTGACATATTACACATCAATTTTAATGGCTTATGCTTGATATGATAAACGATCACGAAAAATAACTACTGCTATGATATTTCGTTTGATTTACTAATTAACTGAATATTTTTCTTCTCAACATTTGGTAAAATAAATAAACATGCATCTATGATTAGAGCTAAAAGAAAACTGATTATGATGATATTCTCATAGAAATTATTTTAGCAAGACGTTTTAGCAGAATGCAGGAGCGAACGGATCATGTATCTCATACTTTTCGGCAATTGGATTTTTCAACGGCGGAAAATGAGAAACGAGTGAAAAAGACTTATAAAAAAATATATATATAACGATTACTAGGCCCTGCTATCCATCAATGTCAACCTGTTGCAAGTTACGTTATCCCTAGCCAGACTAAAACCTACTTTACTACTCGGAGAAAAGTCGGTTGGTGGTTTTAGTTCAATGTCAAACTGGAAGTGAGGATTAAACAAGTGCATGTGCCGATAAACGTGCGACTACGAATAACACGGATTATCTACTTAAGGAATTTCACAAAATTACACATATTGAGTTATTTAATCGACGCGAGATTAAATCTTTTTTTTTTTAATTATAAAAGATCGACAACATAGAATTCTATAAATATTAAATATAATTTATGTAGAATTACCATTTGATGCCTGCGTGCGTAAATATATTTTTAATATCATGCAATTGATATTTCGAGAGTCGATAAACGCGGGTACGCAAAAATATTTAAAACTGCTCAGGCAGAACGATGGTTCCACGGGAATATTTCAACGAAAATCCTCGTGTCAAAAATCGTTCCATTTAAATGGACCTGAACGCAAAGATTCGTTTTTTCGTGGTTGCCGGTTTAGAAACGCTCCCATCCGCTGATACGCGGCAGCTGGCGGTAGATCGGATCGATGAACAGCATCGAGTAACTCGAGTGCCGCCTCTCCATCGCACTGACTTTTCAAGCTATTTTTAGCGCAGGACTATTCTCGTGATACTATTTAGCAGCGTCGGCAGGTGGTACGCGTTCACATCGATGCTGTAACAGCGCGGTACACACGCGGAGTCGTGTTACGCGTTCGAGATTTTTTTTTCATATTTACATAATCGCGATGTGAAAACGAACTCGCGTTCAAAATGACTCTCTATAATTGCATATCGCAAAGAGAATCCGTTAATTATACGCCGGAAATCCTGTGAGACAACGATTTAATCTTTATCACTTTGCGAGTATCATATACATGATATCCTCAGTATCATTTTATCTTTGCATGCGTAATGGGTATATATACTTGTACGACAATCATATCAAGATTTGCGCTTTTTTGCGCTGCTACTTGTTTATATTCTTCGGCAGCGATGTATCATTAGTAATTGCTCTGCGTAATAAAACAGTTGAACAAAATTATTAAATAACACAACCGCGTAAATATCGTTTTCATCTGATCTTTGCGACAGAGAATGGAGAAACGTGCGCTTAAACATAATTAATTTTAAAAACATTAGTAGCGCTTAATGCATCACACGTGGTACCACATACACGCGTACACGGATGCCGTAGGAAGAAAAATCAATATTGCAAACGAGGTGGAATTTACATTGTGAAATTTTCGCTGCACTTCCGCTAAAAATAACAAACCTCGAAGGTCTCCAGAGGTTAATCAACGGAGTAGAGGGCGAAAATACGAAGGAAATGGGTTCTACTAATTAAAGTGATTGTTCATCGAGGACAATACGCGATATTGCGCGTTGTATATTTAACGAATATATCGTCATTAGTACGCGCGGAAATACGTGGCGGCGATTCAAGCGTGTGAATAATTCCTACATATTATAGGGAAGTTCCGGCCCATAAACGAACGAGCGAGCGAGCACGGGGGAGAACAACGACGATTGTTTCGCGGCCTCGAGCGCGTAAGTGACGTGGGAACGATCGATTATCGAGCCGTTCGCCGCAACAAATGCGTAACGCTGATCCCGCGGGGTGTCCCGGCGTCGTCGTTATCGCCCGTAATCCGCGCGCGCGTGCCTCTAACGAGGCATTCGGCGCAGCGACACACTTTCTAAAACCGTTTAACCCGTTTCCACTGGATCGCCGCGAGCAACAACAGTATCGACGTGTAACGAGGCCCGATATCTTCATCTCGTTCACGTGTATGTTCCTAACGCCGCGCTTATATCCGCGTGTTATGAACCGCTCGCGTATTTCGACAATAATTCTCGCAACTGTTTCAAATCGAATGTGATCCGAAAATGTCCGACGTACGAATTATTATTAATTTTACTTTGTTTAGCTTCCTGTAGAAGCCAAACAACTTATTCCAGAGCTACGCAACATATTGGAAAAAGCGTCGTTTGTATAAATTTTTATAATAAGAAAATTGTCATCCTTCATCGTTACTGCAGCTTTATTTAATGCTATTTTCTATCGGTTTGTGTTTTATTTCTATCAACATAATATACATATATATAAAGTTTATGTGTGTGTGTGTGTGTGTGTTCTCATCAATGAAAGAAAAATGCTCAAAAGAGAGAGATACGTTATTATTTTGGAATAAGCAATCTAACAATTTAAAAGTAAAAGACAAAAGCAGCGTAAAAATAAAAATAAAGAATGTTTTTCTTTCTCTATTTCGCGTTTCGAATCACGTCTGCCAGTTTCCACAAGATCTTCCATCGTAATCCCGTTCGCCCACGAAAGAAACGCCCTGTGCAATCTACGAAAACGACTATTATAAACAAATTGGTGCCGTTCGCGCAATTGTGTATCGTGAAGACGATGATAGTACACCATCACGAGTTAAATTTCGCAGTTTCGCTAAAGAAAAAAAGGATACATGCACGTTCTTATTTTTTTGTTTGCCACTGTTTCGTTCAAGTTTCGACGGCTACGTTGTAAAAAGCTGCAATAAACGTAAGTGTCCGAAGGTACGTGCAGGTTTATACACACACGGACAGACAGAGAAACCTTCCTGACGTATCTAGGGCTTAGCTGCCTCCCCGTCAGAACTTCTCAGGTAGAGACAGAGAAGAGCCAAGTTGAAAGAGACCGCATGACAGATAACTATGGAAATATACTCGCATCTCGCTCAAAGAATAAAGCGAAATGACATATGGACGTATGGTTAGGGAGGTCAAAGAGTAAAGATTATGCATAATGTATCGAATAATTTAAGCCACGGTTAAATTATCGCAGAATTTCGATGCGCAAGGTCGAGGTATTAATAGTAATTAGCAGGCATTGCTCTCACTCTCTCGTACGGGATATTACTTAATCCCTCAGTTGCGGTAGGTTAATCTACTTGCTCGAAATTATCGACAAGTTACGTAGGAACGTAGTGCATGTTTGCGCGACATTTACCCAGATTTCTAAACAGATTAGCGCTGAAGTAACAGCGTAACTTGGCGTAACACACGTTTCCTCTATCATTTCTCAATATTAATTTCTTGTGATTTAATATTAAAATTTCACAATTTCGCGTTATCAACATGCATGCGTACAATTTAATTATTTTTTAAAATCATATTAACAAATAGCTTTAAAATCTTGATTGTTTCTTCAAATATTATATTTTATAATACTATGACATACGCGTATGTCAACAGCTATCTTAATATTTGGATGTAGCACAATATCAGTATGGATTTTGATTTTTTTCTATTTATATTCACGAGATGACTTTTCAAAATCAAATTCTTCTAATCTTGCAATTTTCTAAAAATTTTCTTCCCCCCTTCCGGGAAACACTCCGGAATGTTATTAACAGATATTTCAATAATCTGTGGCCTTTTCTAGGCAATAAAGCATAGTCGGCGGAAGTACTATTAATGATTAATCTGCGGTGGGCAATTCACATAAACAAAGGGTTAGAAGTCACAGCCGTCGCAAGCACGCGCGCGCGCGCGCGCTCATCGTACCGGGGGATGACAATCCAACCCCGGCTACTGGCAGCTACAATGGCAACCAGGGCAAGGACGATTACCACCAGTGTGCCAGTCCCTTTCTCTGTCTCCCCTCTATTGCGTCTCTTGTGTCTCTCCCATTCTCCTTCGCGAGCATCCTGGCTGCGCTCCACCACCTCTTTTACCTCTTCCCTCTAGCAGCTACCTTTCAAACTTAACCGATCCTCTGCATTGCATTTCCCACTATTGAAATTGGTGGCGCCGCGTTTGTCGGAATATCGAGTCGTTCGATTATCTTCGCGCGAAACTACGAAAGCCGATACGTCGAATACGATTTCCTGATCGTTTCTCGCAATGAGCGAGAAAATTATACGCGCGGAACATCCCCTAGGAGAAACTATCTCACCCAAGTCTTTTCAATTAACCGCTGCTCAAGCTTCCATCAATTTTCCCGATCGAGTTACACTTTACACTCTAAAACGCTAAAGTGAGTGTACGACCTTTACAAGCTTTGTTAATTCGTATCTTGAGTCGCGCTTAAATTATCGATCATATCGATATGATCGAGTCAAAAGTTCAAAATATTATACGAGGGCTGTTGAGTGTATAAGATAAGACTTCTCATACACGGAAAATTTTTTTCAATGCCTTGGTACATCAATGAAACAAATCTGGCGATTATTATGTGGAAAAGTAATGTGCGGCAAGTTGTGACTAGAGTCTCAGAACAGAATATGAATAAATATACTTGTCTTGTCACATCTTATTTATCAAACAACCCTCTTATACATATACGCATATAAAAAATTCCTGGTAGATCCTGAATTTTTCTGCGTGCATACAGAATTCAATGTATTAAAGTTTGTGTGAGAGATCCATTGTACATCGTACCATGCTCTCCAATAATAAAACGTCGCTCTGGAATATCGGATTTCGACGCGGTATATTCGGGGCGCGAGTTTTTGGCAAGTAACGGCATGCGTTCAGCCGAATGAAATATTCAGCATCGACGTTCGAAGATGAGCGGGATGTATCCTGCTGAGAAACGAGGGCAACCGACCGGCTTGAAAGCGTGCCAGTGTCGAGTAAATCGACCCCAGAAAGACGGATAAGTTCTTGAATTATGTACAGAGAGCAAATTTGAATTTGACTCTTAGCAAGCCTCCGAGGAAGAGTTCGCGGAGGATCAGCGGTTAACCGGGAATAAAGTGTTGATTCGCCCACCTCAACATTCTATTCGCTTTTGACGTTCAAGATTTTCGAGAGAATAACTGCCGATACGTTAGCGATATAAATATAATTGTTATAATTATAATTGCTAGATCTCTCACAGTATTACAACGAATTTGAATCCTCCATGTGTATAATGCTATAAATGTGTAAATACAAAAACCATACTTTTTATAATGACCATCTATCTTTACTTGACGAATAAACGTAGGAATTATTTTTATCCGACTGTATATTAACGAAGTTTTGCAACATACCGAAACTGTATCGATTTGAATCTTATGTAAATGATCACGTGGAGCAAACAGGTGCGTTGATGTTAGCACACAATCCGCTAATATTTGATCAAGGCAGTTATCGTTTAATTTAATCCTCAGACTGATCGTTTCATACGATTAGAAATTTCCGGAAACAGAAATTTTCACGTTGGACACGATCTCATTTTTTTGCCCACGAAACGTAATCGAGCTCGCTGCTAGCAGCCGCGAGGATATATGCACGTACTTGGCGTAAGAAATGGGATAAGTAATACAAGGTGATAAATTAAACTCACTCTCATCGGTCTGCGGCGCGGAGAGAATGGCGCTGTGCTTTTTCTTCACATCTTCCACATTCGTCTGGATCCTATCTATCATTTCACGGATTTCCTCCACCTGTGGAAAAACACACATGTCAGAGTCAGCAGTTGGCTTAAACTTTGTCAAATTTATTCATGTTTCGCAAATCCGATATTGTCACCAACTTTCACATATTTATTAAATGAGTTTTTTGAAAGAGTGATGCAAATTCAAATTTAAAAACCTTGACACAACGTCTAAATTGACATTTTACACATTTCGAAATTTAGATCTCTCAAAATTGAGCTTGCTTTAGTTTGCATAATGAAACAACATTTAAATATCTCTTTAAGATTTTTTCAGAATGTTGCAATCCTTAAAACTAGCTAATTTACCATCGGTTCCTAACATCTTTGATTATGGCATATAAAGTACACGAAAAAATAAAAATAAATAAAAAAATCTTAAGAAATTATCTCATGGAAGTATTTGTCGAAATCAATATTTTATCGACAGTATTTAAATACTATCTTTAATTTAAAAAAAATTTTAAACAGTAACGAGAAAATAAGCGCTCGATTGCATTGCTGATAAAAGTAGCCAATTTAAGTAGTCGAGGTCGATACATATATTACATCAGACACTACTCTATTTAAGTAG
This sequence comes from Tetramorium parvispinum, assembly GCA_011638315.1. Lineage (NCBI taxonomy): Eukaryota > Metazoa > Arthropoda > Insecta > Hymenoptera > Formicidae > Tetramorium > Tetramorium parvispinum. Next base: position 82,589 of record VBVR01000004.1, read on the forward strand.
TATAGCCGTAATTACGAGTGGCGCTCGCCGCAAGTGGTGCAAACCGCGTTTGGTCAGACGATCGCTGTAGACTCGCTCACGAGTTCACGTATGTCTTTTAAAAGTCTTTTAAGAAAAAAATGCAAAAAAACTTACAAAATTTAGAATACTATAAAATATGTACTCTTCAAATTTTCACGCGCTATAATTTTGACAATGATTAAATTGAGAAACTTTTATATAAGTGTTACAATAAAGTAGGACGATTTTATATGTATCGTTAGAAAATACCATTCTATTTACTAGCACCAAGAAACATAATTTACATTAACATTCTCGCTGAATAAATGACATGCTAATTTTATTCGATATGCGACGTCGCCGAAATGGAATAATGTAGGAAATTTGAGAATCATTTCAACAAAGTTCGTGCGCTGCAAATTTCGGAGTTGCGGAGAGCTCTTCGCTTGATTCCAAGAGGTGTTCTTAGCGAGAGGGCGCGATAAATTTCAAAAGCTCTCATTCGCATATCCTTGGTGCGGTTTAATTAGGAAGAAAGGCTGATAATATTCGGTCAACGAGAGAAGATCAAGTCTTGGACAGTGATGGCACCGTATCGTAAAACCAGACGAAATCTCATCGATTGGTTTGCTGAAAAAGGATGCATTCCCTTTTCTCTTCTCTCTTTTTCCCTTTTTCTCACACTATTTGATGTGATTTCGTCCGCTGACTCATCGATATTTTCCGTTGCTTCGTAAAACAGACGAAACGACGTCAGATATTAGTCAGTGTTGTCGTCATCGAAGACGATACTGGCAATCTAGGATTTCACTAGAGAAATTCGCCAAGGAAAATTCCGAGGAAAAACACAGTTACGAATGAACAACCATTTTAAGATATAATTCAGTCCGTAAATATTAACTACTTCGGTCCAGATCCACTCGACTTTAATCTCTTAATAGCAGACGCGCACGATAATGAGAGATAATTGATAGATACAGTGAAGCGTGACATAATTTTAACGATTAACTTAATCCCAGAAGCTCGACAGTAAAGAGCATATATTGTCATACTTTTTAGCTTTATATATTACTTGCGTAATTTTTTTTTTAACGTAATTATTTCAGGTATTTTACATCCCAACATATATCTCAATTTTTATTATTCTCTTTGATAATTAAATAAAGATACTTGTGATATATTTTATACATTCTAGTCTTCGAGATTAAAATAAATGCTAAATTTCTTCTTGAATTGTGAAACACTTTGCACAGCATTCAATCGACAAAAAAGTTTTACTCTTTAAATTTGATAGATTTTTAAAGTTGAGATGCATTTTACATTTCATATGTAATGTAGGATTAACAGCTATTGTAATAAAGTTGGGGTCAACCACGAAAAGTGTATAAGAAGAATTAGTGAGATGAGAATAGATTCAATGAGATTAGTTATTTCTCGCAATAAAATTGTTTGAGAGTCTTGACATCGCGTCTCGAGATTGCTCGTGTTTCGAAAGAAGCTCGGTTCCCGTGAAAGGATAACAGTAACGGTAACAGTAACGGGATAGGTTGATCGATACCGAAGAAAGTGCAAGCTCCTGTCAAGAGCTCTTTCGTTGCGGTTGTATTCTCTCGTCGTCTTACAAAGTGTTGTTCCATAGGAACGTGTCTCGTTAGTGCCATCCCGCATCACTCGCGGCGCATTCTCGCAAGCGTGCCGTTTTCATCCCGCTCGATTGCACACCCGTGGCTCGCCTATTCGGCTGCTTCCCGTTACTTCCATCCCTCACGATTGCATAGTGCATAGACTGCATCGCGTTTACATACACAGGGGATACGAACGCGAGCTTCGTAGAACGGATAGCCTAATAGCTGCTACGACGACACATTTCGACATACCCACGCGGCGGCAGTGGCGGCAACGGCGGCGGCACGTCTACGTATCGATTTCGCGTTAACCCCTAAGACCCCCTTGTCCCCTCTTCACGAAGATATTTTTTGCGCTGCCATTAGAATGAAATTCCATCGATATAATTCTCGATTTTACAGAGAATTTCAAAACAAAAAAAGATTGAGCTACTTTGGCAGATTCCGAAAAATATTGCATGTTTCTGTCGTATAACTATTTTTACACGTTATTAATAAACAATTAATGTACAAGTATTAATTATTGTAGTCTGCAGAATATTGTTTCATTTAATAATTATGATACATGAGTATTATATTACCGTATGTTTCCTCGAATAATGACAATACCGACCGTATTTATTATTATTCTCCATTTATTGTGTACTCGATGCTAATTATTGCATACTTTACAAAATGTTATTTCATTGACTTGTGTGGTATCATAAATTTCATAAAATTCTTTCCAGTGATTTGAAAAGGATGCTTATTAGAATCAACAATTAAATCGTTATGGATTTAATTCCGTTGAGATACTCTTCCAACAAGAAACTATGTTTAAAGACTGACAAATATAATAATCAGCGTGCAGTTTGCCGAGTCGCAAAACATATATAAAATTCATAGAAAAATTATTCTTGGACTATTAAGCTCCAGTCCGATCGAAGATGACGTCTTCTCTATTTGATTATAAATTTCAGGCTTTTATTACTAAAAGTGGCGAAAAATTGAAATAAAAAAATAATTATTCATTATTCAATATCAAAAGATTTAAAGACCTGAGGAATAAACACATTGATGAAAAGATCAATGATTACAAATAACGCTGGATGAGGAGTGTGTAAAATGAGCACGAAATTTTAGCATCTCAAACACATACTTCGCATATTTCAAGATTAGAATTTCCGGGTGTATAGTTACGGTCCAAACTTACTGCGAGAAAGATATTTATCCTCCGGGTTCTGTCTAGAGAGGGAAGATTCTGGAAGTTTATTTCACGATCCCACGTCTGTGCGTAAGTTTCGCTCCCGGTCGCAGTACGCTCGCGAAGTTTGCGAAAATGAACGGTAATATTAAACGCTCGCAAGGATGACGATAATAAGCTTGCGCGCGATTACACGCGCGAAGGAATTTTGCATCGACAGAATTACAACACACATTGTGTTTAAGCGCGTTTCGCTCCTCTTACCGCAGAGTTGATACTGAAGAAGCTCTAATCGACTTCATTAAGAAGACGAAAATATACATTTAACGACGAAAGTTTAGATTTAGAGGCACGGACAAATACCCTAATTACAGAGACGCATGAAGAGAAAAAACTTTTAGCAATATGATGATTAGAATGTAAATCGAGCTCTGTCTTTTTTTCAATTATTAGATTAAATTATATATAAATATTGGCACAAAAATAATAAAAAATATCAAGATCTTTTATACTGATCATTTGAGATGGTAAAGTTTCCTCGATGCAAAAGGAAATCTATCCACGCATGTAATGACTCCCGTCATGATTTCATTTTGATTCTTGAACAAAGTTACATGTAATTGACTTTTCCGAAATGTAAAGCGAACATTTCAGAAAATGAAACGCAATGCGAACGGTAAAAAAATAAACGTCACACGGCAGGTCTCGGCGCTATAACAGGAAAATAACATGGAAATCCCAGGTGATGCAGCTCGTGGGAAAACAGCGGGGAATAAAGATGCGAAATAAAATGGGGTATGAAGCGAGTGGAATGATGACGGAACACGGTAAAAATCAATCTAACTTGGCGCGCGCAAGCTTTCCACGTGCGCTTTTACGACCATCCATTTACATGGGAACGCGCGGCGGCTTCCCGTCGCAAAGATTTCTCCAATTTGTTGGAGAATATTGCGACAGCATCAAGCGGAAATTCTGTGACGTTCGTATATGTGTCGCCAACAATCACCGATGAAATTTTACCACCGGACCGTCGCACCGTTGTGGTTATTAGCAATATAAATACGCGCCGGCCGCTACATGCCGAGCGGAATACAAATTATTTATCGACGCGTTACGATCGTTCCAACGAAAATTTGTTGCAAATTTGTCGCGTGGATGACAAGCATGCATTCGGCATATTTAACCAACGACTGACTCTGTTGCTCGGCTCTTTTACATTTTTTCCCTCCTTTTTAAAGGCATATAAGCAGATATACGGTTGACAAATTTTTCAATTCAGACAACAGTTGTAATAGTTTCTCTCGTACAGAACAAATTGATATAATAAATTTTGTTAGCGCCGTATGTCGGATGTATAAGTAAAATCCAGGAGCCGTGTTAGTAGAAACTAGTGCGATAAATCTCAGCAGCAGATACATAAGAACACGTATGAGTACGAGTTTCTATGTGAGCGCGGGCTTTGTTAGGGAATTAAATAAATGAATACCACCTACGTATATGTTTCCGATAAATAAGTACTCTCGAAGCGATATAAAGTTAAAACAATAAGTGGCGACAATGCAATTGTTGTGAGCAATTTAAAAGTATAATGATGATATTTAATATAACAAACGTGCAAAATTAGCATCGCAAACCGATTTATTCTTGCAGTATCATGACAAAGCTGAATTGAATCTCTGTTAGTCTCGCGTAGAATTTTCTACATCACAAATATTCTCGGGGATTCTCGCCCCGTCGCCAACTTTTGTTATTTTACTAATTTGGATTATTCCACGTATTTAATATTTAACGAAACTATAAACAATATATCCAGAGATGGTTCAGAGAAAACAAATCTAATTTGTAAATATATTTTGCATATAAATACTTTATCAGCGGTTCTACGGTACAGAATTAATATTTCAAAGTTAACATAAAGTTGATAAAAAAAAAATATATCAAACGCCAAATTTATCGATATTTGTACTTCCTCCTGAATTATCTCGCGTATCATAAAGTTACGAACATTCGAGTCTGAGTTGGCACCTTTGTATTATAATATGAAATGACAGTGCCAATGTAGTCGGCACGCATATAGCGTTTATCAACAAAAACAACCGGTATAATGTCACTTTGGTTCTCGCTCCGCGAGTCACATCTGCATTTGAATTGCCTGCGCCCCGACGATCGCACATGTATCCAACGTCCGCCGCACCCGATCCCTCTCCCTTTTTCCACCCTCAGGCCGGAGTCCGAAGTAGTGGATTTCGCGAACGTTGTGTTTTCCACCGTTCAGAACTGGGACCCTCGTAAACGTCAAACGCACGCAACCGCGAATGTCGACGAAACGACCGCGTGAGAAATGGCGCACCGTTCACGATAATTATTACTCAGCCGCCAATGAACGAAATTGTACGCGATAATTACAGTCCTGCCTTATCTTGGCGCTTCGACGCTTCCCTTCTCTTTCCTTCTTTAATCGACGATAAACTGATCGTTAGCGCGGAAAATTCGTTAAAATTTAGACAGATATCGAGGTAACTTTTAATTAACTAACATCCTCTATTGCAAAATTACGGAGATTATTCGATATATCGAGAAAACTGTGGGTGAGTATCATGATTCGACAGGTTACATAGATAAGAAGTAAATTAAAACAATTTAAAAACAAAAACTAAACGCAAAAGCATTTGCGGAAGAATACAGAGCAAAAACGTATTTTATACTTTGCAGGAAATTATTTTTTACTATGCATTTTCCAACATTTGCCCGTAAACGGGTCATATGAATATAAATGGAGCGAATGCCATTAGTGAAACCAATCCGTTTCGAAAACGCAAAGTGGTTTTTCAAGAAAAGTGTACATCTCTTACGTGTAATTAATCTTCCTCACGATGCAACAAATAATCCTTCCTTTGAATCGAACTCTCTTTTATTTATGTCCCTATTTGTTGCATTAATGTTACCAACAGTTTACAGTTCTCAAGCAAATTTATAAAAAAAAAATATATATATATACGTATCTGTATATACAAAATTTAAAATACCTTTTATAAAACATATAAAATGTGTTTAATTTTTCTCTCTCGAATATCGCAATAAAAATGTGCGATTAATTACAATGAAATTTCCTTTAAATTTCGTTTTCCGATTTTTTTTCTTTTTTGGAATCCCAGGAATGAAATGGTTCTCATTATGCGATAATACAGGTTATTCTGTATTCCGAGTGACACCTCTTATCTATGACAACAAATCACAAGCTCGCGAGAAAAACGGAATATCAGATAAAGAAACTTTTTCGCATTCGAGAGAGAGAAGGAAAATGGCTTATTATCGCTCGCGTGACAAAGCTCATGTATGTACATACGCAAGAGAAAATCATGTGCTCGCTTTGCTATTAAATTAATAGATGCAATTTCATATTTTTGCAAAACACGCGCGTGGTATACGTATCGTGAACGTATTTATTCTGAAAATAGCGGATACATATTTAAATTGATATAAAAGCGATGCAAAAATTGATCAATTTTCCGCGCGACGATTATTCAATGGTTCTCAAAATATAATCATTTATAATTAACAGTTATACGAAAATGTTACGTAACGGTAAAACGTGCGTCATTTTCATCACACGACACAGAGCGCGTGTTTACGATTCCGCCGTAATTCCCGCATAAGCTGATTAAGCGATACAATTGATGCACATGGACATCAGTGTTCGTTAGAGATTTCGCTTCGGTAAAACACACGTGAGTTACGTGAGGGCGGACCAAACTGTAAAATCCACGCTTGAAAAAAGATGCATGGCGCGATACGTCTGCAAGAAAGTTGCATCTTGCTTCCCCGAGCGGGTGCACTTGCACGAGTAAAAACATTTTACCGTAGCACAAGAGGAAAGCTTGCGAGACGCGATCGATAAAGTACGAAAGCCCTGTGCAAAGATTCCGGCGCGGAATTTTTGCGAAATGCTGTTTCGCCCGAGTTATTGAATTTTATATACGAACGTTCCTTTGTGTTATCCTGCGATATTCATATCTATATATCGAAAAGAAGCGAGAGGAAAAACTGTGCATTGTCCTCGTTAAGACCGATATAATCTTTCTGATACTGCTTTAACCTACTTTTGATTGATGGCACTCTTTCTCATACATTCGACCGAACCGCGGCGTGTCGGAAATAATATTGTCGCGGCAACAAATTAGTTTGTCACTCACCTCCGCGAAAAATTCCGTCATGAAGTCCTCCGCCCCGACGTTGACGGACACATCGTCCGTCACATCGTCGTCGTCCGACTGAGTCTATAAGAAATACAATAATTTATATTAGAAACAAAATACCATAGCAAATTATATTTTCATTATAAAGAAGTATTTCCTTAAAAATCACTTCTTTATAACTTTGTAGCACAATAATAACAGATAAGTAACAAGGAGAAAACTTTTTTAATTTCATTGACATTGCATTTCATTACACATTTCAATATAATATATAATTTAATTCTAGTTATAATTAGAGTATTAATCTCATTTCGCATCTTTCACTCACATACATATGTACGTATATTTTACACAGTTTGAAAATGTTCACTTATAAGAAATGGTAATCATCATTAATAACCAATTAATGATAATAATTGCAGGAACTTTTTAAATTCCGAATAGCCGACGAGCAAAAATGTCACAGTATGAAATAATCGTCTTCGAAATATTTGGAATGATGTGACGACTAAGGCTATTTTCGAACATTACACAAGAGTTTATTAATTAAGACTAAATCAGACGTGATTTAATCTGACGTAACAGGATAAAAACACAGAAATACATGTATGATTAACTGGTTTCGTTGACGATTGCTTACGTATATTGTGCGTACGCAATTTTTTATCCTGATAAGAGTGACTTCCTCTCACATAATATGGTATAATCGCTTCCATTCGAGCAGTGATAATCTTGTCCTCGATAAAATAATCTCGTGTATTGTAATAAACACATTATCGTTTTAGCTTATACAAGTCCAAGTAAAAAAATATTACTTTATTTCGTGAAATCACGCTTTTGCTTATTTTCTTCCTATTGATTAAGCAACAATTTTTACAGATTACTGACAAAAGATTTGTAACAACAAATGATTTTACACGTATGATTCATAATCATTTACAGAAAACTTATGCGACATCGATGTCGCTGTTATATTTGTAATTAAAACGTTTTAAATGCCAGTTAAATGAATCATTACATTTTCGTTTTGTTTCATCTTATCTTTTGCCTTATCTCATCTTATCTCGCCGTCTGTTTTCCCACATAATAATCAGATTATTATCAATTGTATCTTGAGACAATCATCGGCTACTTTATCGATTACTGACTCATTTAACTCAAATTTTGAAATGAATTATTAATTAATTCAGCAATTGGACCAACTTATTGCTGTTTCATGTTACATATGTAAAACATAAGTTTTCTTTTAATTTACTTAAAAGGCTACAAATATGTCATACCGTCAAAAAATTTCAATTTCTAATATTTATATACTTAAATATAATTTATTAACCGATTTAAATTAGCTAATCAAATAATATAGGTATTATCATTATGTTCGTTAAAAATTTATGACAGTCGTCATAAAAAAGGGATGTGAGAAATAAATTTTAGATTTAATTGATTTATAATTCACATCACCGATAGTTATAAGCCGATATTTATGAATAAATAAAAGGAAATATTTCATCAACACTATTGAAAATATAACCCTCCTTTAGCGAACGTATAGCATAGAAAGTGCAATCAACTGATCGCTCGGGGGAAAATTTCTTTCATTACCGACAGCCACAGTAAACTACTGAGCTTTCTTTCATTATAAGTTTAATGCTGTTATATGAAAATGGAAATTCCGCAGAACAAAGTATCTACAGAATGTCATTACACTGTTCCTGTTTCTCGCGGAAGATTTTAAATAAATATTAATCAAAGTTGGAAAATATATTATATAATAATGTGAATTTTTTAAACTGTTGCTAGAATTCTAATACAAGTTACATTTTTATACTTTTGAGTACTTTGACAAACAAAAGTGATATTTTCTCATACAGAAAGCTCTGTAAAGAAAAGAATGTTAATCTCGTATCGTGCTAAAATAATTATACACGAAACGGATTTCTACATCAATTTTTTGCCATTCTTCCATTTAATAAATTACATCATATTTTATCGTTACTTTTGTCATTACGTGTCATTCATTAGACATGAAGAAAACAGACTAAAGAATAAATAAAATTAACGTTTTATAGGAAACTTTAAAAGCCATGCACATTTATTATACAATATCACACAGCAATATATATATATATATATACATAATGCAAACCGAGGACCGTATAATGTACGAAATTCATAAAATTGAATGTGTATTTTTATACCAAATAAATGCCCTAAATGATCTATATTCATATAGTTTTTTTTCTCTCTTATGTCGTGTAGTTTAATATATAATTTTTCTCATAGCACGGCACGCCTGTCAAATTCGCGACCGCTCTCGTTTCTCAATCGCCCTAGTTGTCGTTTGGGTGCTCTATGTACGCTTAATCGATACGGTATTTGCATACAATTAAGAAACGATTATAGGCACCGCGCGCGCGATAACGCGGTGCCACAAGAGGACCGAGAGCGTATCGTCAGTCCTGTCGTTCTTCCGCGATCGATATCGCGTTTTCACACGGGCTAGATTTTCACGACGCATTTCTTTCGCGCGAATTCTTCGCTGATCGAAGCAGCCGAATGGTAGGATGTTTCGATATCGTGACCTGATACGACGGTACACCGAGATACATATATATATATATATTGGACAAAATAATACTATCCAAACAAAGTTTAGCGCGACGAAACGTTGTGCGTTTCTGTTTCTACATCAATATACGCCATAATCACGATTGAAACCGACATAATTCTGATGAGAATTTATTGGTTTCGATGCTACAAACATAAACGTGAATTTTATGCTTATTTAACAACGGAAACACGAGAATGCTATGCACATTTGTCCATATCTGTATCACAGCATCACAGTTTCGTGTTTCGTGGAACGACAACCTCTCCAACCTCCTCGCAGCTGTAATTACAAAAAGTATTTAATTACAAATCTACATTTTCCAATAGTCGAAATATATAAAACTTTATTAACACAATTTGGAATTTCGTGGCTTGGATTTTCAGTGAATCAGTCGCTAAAATTAACTTTAACATTTTATTGTAATCTTTTTTTTTTGTAGTTACGTATGTCCCGGATTGTATACATTTAGATACTATCACACTTTCAACGTAATTTTCGCGTGATCGATCAGCGTTCTCGTTTCAACTTGCGCTGTGCTAAGGCTGAATTGCACCAACAGTCCGGGTTAACTACCCTGGTTTAGCGATACGCTGTCCCTTTCTCGATTACAGTACAATAGTACAGACAGATCTGAACAATCATGTTGAACAGAGTTAACGCTAATCGGCATTTGCTACAATCGGATTTGCAACTTGTGTGAGACCCAGTTTATATTTACTCCAAATTACAACATACTCTTATAAATGATTTATGAAAAATCGACATGTTATTAATAAAGTATAATGGAGAGAAACGTAAATTAGAGTATAAAATATAGAATAGAAACTACTTCCATATTTGCAATATTGAAAGCCGATTAAAATTTTATCGAAATTATATATCGGTTTCAACTGGATCTTTAACGCATGGTTTAACGCACTGGTATGTTTGTGTAGAATAATATCTCACGAAGAGACAATTTGTGTGATTGCCATTTAATAAAACTTAACGTTTTCTCCGATAGCATCGATTTTCGTGCAAGCAGTTCACTGCGTTTATTTTTTCTTCATAGAGAACGTAGTCGAAGGCGTGAGGTGATTCGAGGTGATTAGCACCAGAGTTGTTATGTAAACTGTAAGCCTGTAGTAGGGATAACCTTCATGTACGAGTGAAATCGTAGAGTAAATGTGCATTATCGGGTCAAGGAAGAAGCTGAAGAATGAGAATTGTCCTCGTTGAAAGGACGAAACGTATCTCGCAACGTGGAAAATGCGATTAACGCGCTAAAAAAAAAGTCACGTATGTGTAACACCTGCTGCTAACTCTTAAAAGATGCGTTGCAACATTTCACAAGTTTATTATAAATTTTATTACAAACAGGAAAGTCTAAAATATATTTAACATAAAATTAAAATTAGATTGATTCATTAGATAACATGTCCTGTTATTATTTATTTTTGAAAATTAAAAAAAAAAGATTTGAACAAATTTAAAGTTTCTATGTAAACGAAATATTAAATAAAAAGTACGCTGCTAAATTTTCAAACATTCGATTTAATCTCAAGACTTGGATCCATAGAAATATATGATCTATATCAGGTGTGAATCGAAAGAAAGAAGTTTGAAAGAAAGAATTTTGTAGGTAAGAGTCGTGTTGCAGAAGAAGTCTCGATAGCGAACGTAAAAGGTCACGACACACTCTCGAAGAGATATCGACGCGAATTGTAATAAAACTCGTGATCATTTTCGAGAAAGAATTATCTCATACCGCGCGCGGAAAAATGTCTCGCGATACGTGCCCGCCGTATCTTCTCATAAAGGAATCTCGGTTATTTATAGAAGATGCTCGCATTTTTTACATTTCTTATGCAGAACGGCGTCGAGACGTCGCCGACGATAATAATTGCGCGGTGTGAGTGGGATGCAGATTTCAATTTTTTTTGCTTTAAACTACAATTCATATCTTACATTGGAATATAACTCGGAGTTTATTGAGAATTCCTGAAAATGAGAAAAATAAATAAATACCAGCCGAAAGTAGATGGTAAGGCGAGAATCAAGAATGCAATCTGCGATTTACAAATGAGAATGGACATTTCATTCAGATTAATTCAATTCAATTTATGAAGAATACGTTTAAAAATTTTGATAATCTTTATTTTCGCATTGGGAATTTTATATTGGGCATTGGGTATGCTACAATTCCTTTTAAATAAATAAATCTTAAATGTTACATGCCGAACATCTCCCATTGAAAAAAATCAAACGATGTAAAAAAAAAGCATCACAATTGGAAATTTCCAACTACAATGCACTGTAATTTAACATAATTTATCATGGAAGAAACTGCTTGTTTTAAGAATGAATACGACTTGAAATTTCAAGATATAGATTGATGTTTAAATTATATTTTTTGGAGAAAGATTCCAATAACATTTGGTTCAACAATTTAATGTCGCTACGATGACGACGAGTGTTAACAATAGCCAATGACAGAAACGAGGAAATCCGTTGGATGGTAACGTCGGTCAGATTTTACGCCCATACGTGCTTTCCACGAATGCCACCGACTAATGAGTCATCGTCGGGTATCAGCTAGCATGATACTCGATGCGTGTCATGCATCCTTCGCGAGTTGGAGAACCAGATGTGTTAATTGAGAATAAAGAAAGTCGGTCAAATAATTTCAGCTTTCTCGTTATTTTACTATTGTTACTTACGTACGATGTAAACTATAAAGAATAAAACTGTTGTCTTGAAACATTCTCTAGCGTTTCTTTAGAAATAATGATATTATACTATAAATTTGTCTAGAGAGAGATATATAACTGAAAGCCTTGTAAGAAAAATTACAATGAGAATGAGAAGAATATTCAATTCTTCTTAAAAGTTTTGAATTATTTTGCACCGTTTGGAATGTTTAGACGACACAAGAGAGAGAGAGAGAGAGAGCGGCAAATACAACTTTTTCAAAGTCTTCAAGCCAATCAAAATGTCACATACTTTACGTCATTGTCCATTTCCGTTTATTCATCAGTGATGTTAATAACGTTTCACGAATATCTTTGTCCGATATGTCGGGGAGTCGTATTTTGAGTCAATCGATACGTTTCCTGCTCTCACGAAGAACACGAGGAACACGGAGGAGTAGAGCGCTTCACGTTGTCGATGTCGTCAACGATACCATTGACAAGTCAGCACGGTGACACAACGATAGCGTTACCGTTATCAATTAAAGCGTGAATCTTTGCAAATTTGCGAAGCCGACTCCGCGCACAATGCGCTCGAATATTCGACAAGTGCAATCGCAATCGCGCCGCATTTATGTGACGAATTTCGCTGCATTGTACCACGGCACCGTAGCACGATTAATCTTTTCATACGACGCGACGTTCATTTCAGCTTGGAATGCTCGCCGCGTTAATCCATTCAAGTCGTCGACTGACGACGAATGGAACGCGAATTTTTCGTCCGTACTCTTTCGTTCTTGTGATCGCCACGACATGGCACAAAGTAATCGTCCAAGACTCATCAATTTCGAACGAACGTTTTTATCGTTGAAAGATTTTTTCGAAAGAAAACTCTTCAATTACCTACTAGCGATTACGAGATTTGAACCGACTGTGGATTCAGTAAATTTGACTTTCGATGCTATACAATACAAACGTACAACGCTCTCGCGTTCATTTTTATCAATGTAGAGTAATCTCGGTTTAATTGTTTAAAAAAAAAACCTAGAAAGAGCTGAAGCGGTCGAATCGAGATTAAAGTTTGCATCTACATTGGCTAGATGTACATATATATTATAAAAAGTCAAAACTGATGGACCGACTCAAAGTAAAAGAGGAAAAAAGACGGATGTACGTTACAGAGTTACAAAATAATCGCGTTATACGCTATCGTACATAATTATAAAATGATGAAATTTGCCAATAAAAGATTAGTCGTGGTCGAGCTGGGTTCCGGGAGGCTGGAGGCTATCCCCATGTCGATCGTGGCGCGATGGCGTGAATGAACGTAGACGTGATCCTCGCGCGTCTACAACACATCCGGGACGACCTTCGGCGAGGCAAGCAATGAGAATACGTTCTCCATTCATCGGCCTCTCGCCAATAAGTGACAAGGTCGGCCATGGTCGCCATGGACCGGCTCTCGGCTCTCGGCTCTAGGTGACAGTGACGACGAAGACAGGGGACAGAGCCGATTTTGTCAGCAGCGCAAAGTAACCACTGACGATTGGGGGCTCAGGCTCCGGCCGAGCGCCAACGAACACCTGTCAGCTCGGATGCGGGCCGAGGCGGGCCGAGAACCCGCCTGTCCACCGCCGGCTCCGCGGTCGACGCCTAGAGCAGCCGTTCCTCTGCTTGGCCGCGCGAATCGTCAAAGTCACACGCGTCTAGCTCACGACCAGCAGTCGGTGTAGGGCGTGAGTTACGCGTGCACGACGACGACAACGACGACGACGACGACGACGACAGCAACGACGATGATGATGACGATGACGATGATGACGACGACGACGACGACGACGACGACGACGACGAAGACGAAGACGACGACGACGACGAAGACGAAGACGAAGACGACGACGACGACGATGACGACGCGCGGTATGTCGACGATTATCCTGGGTGCAGCGTGTACACATACAAGAAGCGAGAGAGAGAAAGAGAGCGAGAGAGCGAGAGAGAGAGACACACGACAGAGATAAGTAATAAGAGTGGTCTCGACCTTACTCACCGCGACGAGGGCGGCTAATCTATCCTTGGTCATGGTGAAGGGTGACGAAGAGTTGCGAGTCAACGGGCGGTGTACGAAGCGGCGTGTCTAGCGGGTAATCCCATTCACGGTTTTATCCATGTACGACGTGCACGTCCACTAAAAAACTAAAGGAAACGACGGACGCACTAGCACCGCGAGAGAGGCACGATCGTAAAATCGATACACTCGCGAACTCGCCTGCTTCTGCAGTGCCGTCCCGACGCGGCGCGCACGCGCCGATGACGTCAACTTCGTCTCGCAGGTACGAACGCCGCGGGCCGCGGTGCCCCGCGTACGCACTACGACACAGGCGACACCCGCTACAACTTCTGCCCTTACGCTCGTTCTTGTACTTGTTTCCGCCCTCGTCCGTGATATATGCGCCAATCTCATATTTTTACATTCTATAATATAATATAATATATGTATGTATCTACCGGACTATCGCGTATTTAAATCTGTCATCACCAAAACTAAAATAAATGTTGCAATAGATTATGTAACATTCCGGGAAGAATTTTTCATACACAATTATTTATAAAATATATTAAATGCTACAAGAAATGTAATATTATTAAAAGAATAAAAGCGTCCGTTCCGACGTTTATTCTAGATAATAGGAACCATAAATTTAAATTATGACATCTTCAATTAAGTTAAACGTATATATTGAGATGAATTATTACTATTATGATTATGCAACGTATTTTTCATCTTTACGCTAGAAAAAAAGTAAAATTATATTTCTAAAATTATGTATCTGCATATGCATGTAATCGTACACGATTAAACATATAAAAAATAAAAATTTAAAATGAGATTTATAAATGTTTAGTTATGGAAACTGGCACGTATAGTTGTTTGTCCTCTTAACATATTGTAATGCCAATATTCAGTGTAAAAAAATATATATATATATTTCTATAATATAACATAAGTTATAAAATAAAAAATTTTCATCTACATTCCGCTGCTTAGATTCAAAATTAATAAAATTTGAAATTTTATGTAACATATGTGTTAAGAGTTTGTTCGCACCTAACGTCAAATGGCTACGAGCAAAAAAATGTTTCCAATTTTAAACTGTATGTATAAATTGCCTATTTGTCATACAATGCACAATATACAAAAACATAAAAAAAACCGCGAAAGGACACGATCAAAAGTTTTCTCGCAAAACGCTTCATCAACCCTAATGAAACAATTTCCCTGTCTCATCACGTTTCACGCATATAGAATCAGTTCGTCTCAATGGAAACGAACGAAAAAGCTTCCGTTCGTCAAGGTCAAGTTTCGTGAATTTGCGCGCGACTGATGGAGTTTCTTCGAAGGTTTACCGCCACGAGAGAGAGAGAGCCGGGGGAATCGGCACTATCGACAGTGCTTGGCATGCACCGCGTTTTGGCGCAACTGCACTATTTCTGCACGTCGTGTGCATAGGCGGAAGCAGTCGAGGGCAGATGGCGCTAACCGCGCGCGCGTTTCCTGCGCGCGCGGTCTGTCCCCCCCCTCCCCCCCGATTGTCCCGAGTCTGTGTCAACTGAGAGAGTGAAAAGGTGCGTTTCGTCGAAGCTGCTGCATTCCGTCGGGCGAAAAGGTACCGACGAAAAATCGAATCTGATTTTTTGCCGTCGATCTCGATCATCCAGGCGCGCATCTTCGCGTCCCTTCGATCCGGCGAATCGGCGAGGTGGCATCGCCTCCATTCGACCGCCCAGAGGAACGCCATTGTGAACCATACCGACTGTACAGCACGGTGAGTATTAACGTTCATTTTCACGTGCATCCGCGTACCCGGGAAAATTTCGTACACGCACCGTCCGAGCAGGTACGTGAGAGTGGCGACGATCGAGAGCGACGACGGCGACTGTGAGGCGCGTGGAAAAGTCGTGCCGTAACGAACCGTCGGTCGGCGAGAAGTCGAAAAGAAAAATCCCGGCTCGCGGGCAGCACGACGGGCGCCATTCTCCGGCGCGGCTCGACGCGACAGAGGCAGAGGCAGAGGCAATCCGCCTGCTTGCGACCGGCTTTTCCCTCCGAGTCTCGTTGCCAGCGATCTTGAGCGCAAACAGTTCGTAGAGTATCGCCAACCGCGTAAATCTTTGCCGATCACGTTTCGAACGCGTGTCCGTGAGATTTTCCAGTAAATTCGATATCGACGACGTCGCCGGTCGGTTTCTCTTCTAGACCGCGTCGCTCGTCGCTCGTCGCGTTCGATTTCCCACGTGAGTGTGATGGACGCCACGCGGATGCCTCGCGGAGACGCTCCCAGGCGATCCCCCGCACGCACGCACACACACGTTGGTCCGTTTAGCTGTCTCTCCAGACGATATCTAATGTCGTTTCTCGCATTGCAGAGCCGTAAGTGAGTTCCTGACTTCGACTTCCGAGAAACTAACAATCAAAATGGCAAACGAGCCCGATATGCCCACCTTCAAATGCGTGCTGGTCGGCGACGGCGGTACTGGCAAGACTACCTTCGTCAAGCGGCATTTGACCGGTGAATTCGAGAAGAAGTACGTCGCCACTCTTGGAGTTGAGGTCCATCCCTTGATCTTTCATACCAATCGTGGACCGATTCGCTTCAACGTCTGGGACACGGCCGGCCAGGAGAAGTTTGGTGGCCTTCGCGACGGTTACTACATTCAGGGACAGTGTGCTGTAATCATGTTCGACGTTACGTCCAGAGTAACGTACAAAAACGTGCCCAACTGGCACAGAGATCTGGTCCGTGTCTGCGAAAATATACCGATTGTCCTCTGCGGTAACAAAGTCGATATCAAAGATAGAAAAGTCAAGGCTAAGAGCATCGTGTTCCACAGAAAGAAGAACTTGCAGGTATTTTATGCACGACTATGCACTAACATGATTACGTGTACAAATCTACCTTTTCATCCTTTTATTCCCTCCTATAACTTTTCAATGATGATTCAGTAATCTGATACAAAGTGAAGATGTTACACTGTCCCTCTAATCTGAAAGCACTTTTTATTATCGGGTATCATCCTAGGATATAACTTACAGAGCATGTCGAATATATAATTTCTCTCTCATTTTTAATTGCAGTACTATGACATCAGTGCAAAGAGCAATTACAACTTTGAGAAACCGTTTCTATGGTTGGCGCGCAAATTGATTGGAGATCCAAACCTGGAATTCGTCGCTATGCCCGCATTGTTGCCGCCGGAGGTCACTATGGATCCACAATGGCAACAGCAAATCGAGAAAGATCTCAAGGAGGCTCAAGAGACAGCATTACCAGAAGACGACGAAGATCTTTAGTTTATTTAATATTTGGGAATGGCCTTTACAGAGAGTAAGGCCTATTACGCGGGTGCTCCTTGGTTGTATCGCGCACTCGTACGTCTTCATAGAAATCGAAGATTCTTTCTTTGGAAACAAAAATCACAAATGTAATATTTAGTTGGCGCCATTGTGGACACGTAACTTCTGTGAACTTGCATATTACATGTATAGCCTTAAAGATGGGTCGCTTGAATGCGTAATAATGCGGAATGCGCGACATGTGTGTGATTGTGTATGCAATTTGCACTTAAATGTACCTAGATTTTGTAAAATTCTTATGTATGGTGATATAATATCACGTAAATTTGTGAATTAGGAACGAAATAAAGTAATGGCGAAACTAAGGAACCGACTTGTGATACGAGTTCACGGAACATTGAGTTTCTGTGCTGAAGCTGATACAACGTAATACGAAACAACCGAAAGAAATTCATTGCATTTTCTGATTCACTCGTTTGTATAAATGTGCGTGCCTGCGTGCGTGTGTATGTACATATATACATAAGAAATGAAATTGTGTAAGGCGTACTGTATATTAAACACAATCATGCTAACCCACTTTAAGGCGTATCAAAAGTCGCATTAATCTTTTTTTTTTTTCCTTTTTCATTTTCGTCTTATTTTCATATTAACACAAATAGAATAAAAACTGCCATTTCTGAAATAGATACAATTGTAAGCAAAACTGCTATCAGGTTCAGACGAGTAGAACTGCACTGGCACAAGTCGACACTTTTTTTTATAGCGATTGGCTGATTAGTTGACCACTAGAAAAGTAGGAGACGCTTGGTGCGAGTCACTTCAATCTTGGTATAATGGAACAGGATAACATGTTTGCTCTCGATTGAACCCAAATCTATAGAATAGATTAGCATGCAACAATTAATTTACAAGAAAGAATCTTGCGATACATACAAAATTAATATTAAAAAGTCATTGGTTTGCATACTCGAGTATGAACAACAGAGTAAAACTGGACTGACGTATCATGAAAAACTAACTTATGCCATATATACATTTTCTTGATAAACTGCTTAAGAAACTTACTAGTATGTAAATTGAAGGGTACGAATGTTGAGAGAGCGACCATCTTTCGTGAGTAAGCGTATCCCGTGGTGTAGTCTTCTATTTTAATGGAAAGAATGTTTCGAGATTGAAGTGAAACACAGACTCGTAGTCTGTTGTTGCGTCTGTCCGTTTCGACGAGGACTGTTTGCTATTTTTATAAGCAAAAGATGAATGTATGATTTGTTCAACTTACATGGACAATTGAATATGAACAGTGGTTTTTTTCTTATGCAAAAAAATCTGTTCTGTTAGCAGTATGTGAAACTATTAAACTTCCCCTTTGAAAAATCCTCATTCCCATTAATTGAAAAATCTGATGGAGAAAAGTACGTCACGTGTAAATTACACCGCTGAACAACTAACATAGAAAGGAACTAGGAATGACACACTGCAACATGTATATTTAATTCTTGTATACTTCTAATAGCGTTTCAGTGTTCTGCTTAAGGCAGATTGTATCAGCTGATGTATGAACTTTAATAAATTATCAAACTGTTTTTAAAGCTACAATGCACTCAAACACTCAATGTTTTAATCACTGTCATTTGTTTTACCAATATATTTATTAGAAATTTTATTCGTACAATATACACATATCTTGATGCAGATGCCTGAGAACGAAGGGAGAATGAATACAATACTTGATAAACATATCAATATCTCCACTGGCAATCACTTTTGTTTTTTATTAATGAATAAAATTACGATTCACAATTCGTAATAGAATACATGTTTAAATTGTGTATTCACTATAATATAATCTATCTCAGGGTCATATCTTGCGCTAGCCATCAAACTTTCGTCTCAAAGGAATGTCGGATATTTCGGATAGAAACTTGTTTAAAAATTTCGATTGAGATCCGACTTGTATTCTCTTTTTATTACACAGTATAATTCTGCTTCATTTTGTAACAAACTAGCGAATCTAATCTAATTTTCATTTGCTGCTTTCTTTTCTTTCTTCTGTAGCGCCTTCTTGCCCTCGAGAAGATCGTGTCGCTCGATT
Organism: Tetramorium parvispinum; assembly: GCA_011638315.1. NCBI lineage: Eukaryota > Metazoa > Arthropoda > Insecta > Hymenoptera > Formicidae > Tetramorium > Tetramorium parvispinum. The sequence goes on from VBVR01000004.1 coordinate 102,324, forward strand.
TCCGAAAGTCGTTTCAGCGTGTTGGTGATTACACCTGTTCCTATAGTTACCGTTCCGTCTCGTAACGTAAAACGTTGTCCCTTCTCCAAAACCATTGGTCTTATCAATTTTAATATTAATCTGTAATAAAAGAATGCAATGAGTATAAAAAAGAAATAAACTTTCTTGGAAACAAGAAACAAATCGAATATCTTACGTGCTGTCTTCTCCTGGCATAGCCAAGTCCTTTCCCAATATCGAACACTGCGCTGCAACGTCCCATGTTCTACAGAACATTTGTAATTGTATCATACTCGCAATCGGTTTTTTCTTGCCACCTTCTTCTTTGGTCAAAACGTACACTTGCGCTTCTATCTGATCGTGTGCTTTCATAGAGCCAGGTTTGCACATAATCATGCCTCTTCTTACTTCATCTCTCTTTAAACCTCTCACTAGAGCACCAAGCTGATCCCCGGCGTGGGCTTCCTCCAATATCTGATGGAACATCTCTATACCTGTGACTGTACTTTTATAAGTTTTATTGTATCCGATAAACTCGCATTCCGTTCCCTTCTTCAATTTTCCGCGCTCTAGTCTACCGGTAACCACGGTACCTCTACCAGGAATGGAATATACGTTTTCTACCGGAAGTAAAAAGGGTTTATCCAGTTCTCTCGTAGGAGTTGGAATCTGTTTATCAACCACGTCCAACAAGTCTAGGATAGCTTGTGAACCTATCTCGGGCTTTTTCCCTTCGAGCGCGCAGAGCGCACTGCCTTTCACTATCGAAATATTATCGCCATCGTAACCCATTTCAGAAAGCAACTCTCGTATTTCCATTTCTACTAATTCTATCATTTCTGAATCAGCAACATCGACCTTAAAAACATTAATACAATTTTAATTCTACATTGATTATCTTGGCCTTGAAGTTTTTCACACTCGTAACATACTACGATGGATACCTTATTAATGAATACAACAATGTGCTTAATGCCAATCTGTTTAGCAAGGAGCAGATGCTCTCTAGTTTGTGGCATCGTGCCATCCGTGGCAGCGACGACCAGTATAGCGCCATCCATCTGAGCTGTTCCCGTGATCATGTTTTTAATGTAATCGGCATGACCCGGGCAATCTGTGTGTCCATAATGACGATTTTCCGTCTGATATTCAATGTGTGCGACGTTAATAGTAATGCCGCGAGCCTTTTCCTCAGGAGCATTGTCAATCTCGTTGTATCCCTTAAGTTTTGCTAATTGCTTCTCGGACAATACTATTTACAAGATTTTCCATTGGTTCAAGATAGTCGATCAATTTTTACTCACAAGGTTGCAAACAAGATAAATACCTTTGGTAATAGCTGCTGTCAGAGTGGTTTTACCATGATCCACATGACCAATTGTTCCTACATTGCAATGGGGTTTATCACGACTGAATACCTTCTTCTCCGCATAGAATCTCTGACTGGTAACAGTCGGAAGGGATAACTGACCATTCAATTGGCAACGTTGCTAAAAAAATATTATATATATTGTATCAAATTAAAAAATTAAACTTTTGTAACAGCAACAATAGGAAAACAAGATATTAATTAAAAATAATAAATTAATGAAGCGAAACTTTAAAATGTTTAAAAAATTAAACATGTACGATTACGATTACAAATATAACGTGAATATCGCAATTTTTATTAAAAAATGTCGATCAAGTTTTCACAAATGACAATTTAAATATTAATTTTTATGCAATTATCGCGATCGACGACGAATCGACGTTCGCGTCCACGAGTCTGGAGGCAGTTAATGGATTGTTGATGACAACCGTCCGCTTACACATTTTGTCAGTTGCTTCGCGAAGATAATCTGCTTGAGAGTGTGCTTCAACACTGAAACAGAAAGATAGATTTGCACGATGAAAATGACGCACTTTGTTGCTATCCGCACCTAACCCCATCTCTCCTGTGAGAGACACGATCGCGTGTCACGATCGGTCGAAGAAAGAATTTCGAAGGTAGGGTAGCGAAACGATCGGCGAAGGTTCGCTTTAAAATCTTGTCGTTCGTGCTTGATCGTTTGCTCTTACCGGGACTGAAAACCGCCCTTGTGGAAATAAGCACCATGTTTCTATGGTGGAGTGGTCCTTATCTTAGCCGAACTAGTTTCGTTTTCTTTTTTTCCTAATTGATCGGCTTTTGATTCCGAACGCGGCCACTGATAAAACTTGGCCTCTAGCTTCCGTTAAAACGTGCTAAGATCCACGCGATAAAATTTGCGGCGTATAACGAAATAGCCGAGATAACACGAGAACCAAAGAACGTGGTGGACGTGGTAAGATACCATGGAGCTTATATACATAGAGACGTCTTGCGGAGGAAGGCCGAACTGGCCGAATTCTAAATTCCCCTCATTGGTACAACGCCGCGCGCGCGAGACTTCTTTTTTTCAGCTTCGAGTCCGCTTGACAGATCGTGGACGTGGACGACGACGAGGCAGTAAACGTTCCCGAAAAAACATGAAAACATTGAAATTATTACAGCCGCGAGATCACGGAGGTCACGAGGTAAATTATGCAAATTCTTGAAACAATTTCTACATTGGTTGCGTTTGCTTTGGATGCTCACGCGTTGAAAGCATCATTCTATCTTACGTCGACATATTCGAGCCACAAAGATAAAATAATGCTTCCAGCACATGAACCAAAGCGAACGTGGAGCGCTACACGGATTCAAGCCTCTGTCATTTCGAGTATCTGATAATGCTAGTGTATATGTATACAAGTCACTTTTAAATTGACGACATTTATTTTATTTTATATATCGAAAATATTGAATTCTTATAAAATACAAAACATTTATATAATTGTGGTAATTTACACTATATAATTCCGATATCTCTCCGAATTTTTATTGGAGAGCTATACATATAAAAAGTTGGCGCTATGAAAGATAGCGACATCTTCCTATACTCACTCACAATTATCAAGACCCATGCATTGATCGAAACCATGTATCAGCCGAGCTTTAAAAGAACCTCCGCGGCTAATCTCGACCGCCACAACTTGAGTCCCGTGTAATATAATATTTGCATTTATTTTACTACAAATATATATAAAATATTATCTTTATATCATTGAAAATTATCAACAAAAAAAATAATGAAAATTGAGATATAATATTCGGATATAAAATATCTCTATGCGAGTAATTACAGTTACTCAAGTTACATACAATACAAAAAAATCATGTGAGTATAATTACGATTATAATGGATATATATACATATATATATATATATATATAAAGAAGAGATAGTGTGTATGTATCAGCTATTTCTTAATTAAGAGCTTGTCGTTTTTTTCTGCAACGATAATCTGACGACAAATTGACACAAATCGACAAAATTGAAACAAATTTATTAAATTAATAATTACAATTCATTGGATATCTGTTACTTTATAATTATTTTTAAATAGCATAATCCTTTTTTGTTAATTTTGTTCATATTTAATATTAAATAATAATTACGGTATTATTGATCAATACATTAAATTATTTAAAATTTAATAACGATAATTTAATTTAATTACAATTTTATATGCAGAATATAAATGATGAAGAAAATCAATAGCTTCAAAATATCGATAATGTTTAAATGACTGAATTAATAATAATAGTAACATGTCTATGTAAACATTAAATATTAAAAAGAAGCTAAAGGTAAGAAGAAATTGTAAAAAGAGATAAAAGAATTTAACTTAATGATGATCACACTTGTAAGTGCTATTAGTGTGGTTATCAGTGCGCGGAAATTCGAAGAAGATTTGAACTTTCCAGAGAACCAATCGAGATGTATCGAGGCGGTCATGCACGTGCTAATGTTTGCGCATGCCGATTCATATAAACAAACTAGCTTCTTAGCATAAAAAATCAAGCACGTGAGAGTTTCGACGTGACCATTTTATCGTAAGATGCAACGTGCATAGTATTAATGATCGGCAAGACAATTAAGCAAGAATAACTAGGTAGACAGGGGTACATTAACGTCATTATATCGTATCTTGCTGATACTCGCACGGATAAGAGGGATATAAACTGAATGTTTCGCCAAGAAAAGATAGATGAGGCTAGATATCGAATTATTTCTCGCGCTACTTCCTTCGCTATTTCTGCAAATCTTATGCGTATGCATACAAATACTTTTTTTATATGTGTGTCAAGTTATCAATTATATTTGAAACTATAATGGCGTTTCCTGCAATCCATCTTATTCAATTAAAATCGATAAATTCTAAAAGCTTAATTAAAAAATTTCTCGTTTTAAAATTTACACGCAATCAATTACATTAAAATCCTTAAAATTTAAGCGACCAAGTACAATTTAGTTCAAAATATCATAATCCTGAAGGTAATGGAATTGTCATTTCTAATTTTCATATGCCTCTTGTAAGAATCAAGTGGACTAAAAAACAGGACAGACGACGAGGAAAGTTTTAACACGATTGTAAAGACAATTTGTAACAAAAAGAAAACGAAAATAAAAAAAACGAATAATTTCTATCATATGAATATTTTTAGTTGCTTATTATTAGGTAATCTTCACACAATGAATTACGATGAATAATTACAATTATCGTTAATAGCGGTTACGACAGATTATTGCATAATACTCAAGAATTCAATGGACGTCAAGATTTCTAACACAGAAGGTGTTTTAACAAAACCGGATACGAAGAATAATAATGTTACTTTTGGCGATGTTGACGGCGCAAAAAGAGAAACTGTTTAAACTGAGAAACTGAAAAGTAGAAGGGGGTCATAGAGGAGCAAGAGCGTCACACAGATTGTTATTACAATAACTGCACTGACTCTATTATTCGATTATTTGCGATTCCTTCATCGTTAATGCGCTCTCATCGTATCTCTATCATCAATCCGCGTGATTAGTATCCTTGTAAAATATTCGAACTATTTGTGATGCTCCCGATTCATCTTATCCATAATTCATCTCATTACTCTATCAATACAATTTTTATTCATGCGAAATAAGTCTTTCTTCGTGACACTAATGTCGAGGGATTGATTATTTCTGAGAGTTTTTCTAGGAATGAAATTTCAAGAGTGTGATCTCGACTTGAAAATCTTGATTCTAAACTAATGAATAATAATTTAAAAGCTCAAGATAAGCTTCGTTAGATCCACTTTTTTCTATAGTATCGATTGTCTAATCTTCTTAATCGAGTTTGGAAAATTCTGTTGTATTCAAACTTCTCTTTCGAGAGAGAGATGTCGAAAAAGTAAGCGATCGTCAATTGATGAAAGTCTTAAGAAATTCTCCAGATCGGTCGAAACTTGGAGTTTTTAAGCAAATTATTTCGCTGACGCGTGTATTTGGTTATTCGATCGCCGTTACGTCGACATTCCACTTAAATGATTGCAAATACAAGCTGCGAAGGTGCTTGCGACGCGCACGGTAATGGGTACTAAAAGCCGCGCGCGCGCACCATTCGGAGCGACGAAAAATATAGCGTAGCCACTCTCTGACCCACGGGCGAACCGCGGTAATACGCGTCTTGTATAGCCCGGTTGCACCGCAGGTTTCATGAATGTTTCATCGATATGCGCGATGTATATAACTGTATATCCTCCCCGAGTCCTCGAACGTAACAGCAGCCCGCGCGGCGTTCGCGACCAAGTCGCTCGCGCTACACTTAATGGAATTTACGATTCGTCACGCCGCCGTATTTCACGACCGCGACTTTCGTAGGGACAACAGTTTACAGTGACACTTTACTATCCCGTCTTTACCTCATCACATACACCGGCCAGTTTCCCGTTACGAAATGACACGGTGTCTCACGTTTCGTTCGTTCGGCCGCGTTCGCCGCACATAGAATTTTCGAGCGAGCAATCGCAGCGACTACTGGTTCGAGCAATCACACTCGCTTTCTTTCTCACCGGTGTCATTACAGATTAGCGACAACAAGCGGTATTATACGCTGTAATGTAGAACAAAGTGCTACCGTGTCGTGTTCCGCGACACACGCAGTTCGTTGACTCTGCGTTGACTAAAGCCGTTTCCGGAATTCTGACTTGGAGAAACTTGGCTGGACCTATACAGTTACACAGAGCCAATTTATACAAAAGGATGTTAAGATAACAAATAATTGTCTCGCTCTCACATAATTTGTGTTGACAGAAATATTTCGAATCTGCAAAGGACACTCGAAGAGTGACTTATTCTTAATTTCCTGAGAGAGGGGGAGCGAGAGAGAGAGAGATCACAATTATATGGAAATAAGAATACCAAATTTATTTTATTTTATTCATCGAGTCTATCGTTAATTGTAGCATCATCTCAATCGGCATTACCTCAGATGACACTTGGAGTACAAGTTGAAGCCTTTCAAATTCACCAAGATCCAAACAGCAAGTTACTTTCTTCTAAAATATGAATTAAATCATATGGTCGAGTAAAAAGGTCAAATATAATTAATGGAATCTTTTAAATCGTACGTTGTGTCAAACGACGCTTAGGGTGCAGATTCAATGTTTCTGGGTTGGGCTGCCGATCGGAACGGCGCAGGCGAACGAATGGACGATCGGAAAAGTGCACGGCGCAAAAAATACGAGGCGGCCAAGGCCACGTTAAATCGTTTACGAGGATGTCGCCGGGATGCAAGAAACGGTAGAGTCCTGGTGGCTTGCCTGATTGCCATCCGATTCGAGACCGACACCTGCTCCGAAGTCACCGTGAAGAAAAGCGTGGCGCGGAATGTCCATCCGCTGAGAAGAAACTCTTCGAGATCGTTGGTGATCTTCCCCGCCTCTCTCGCCATTCCGCGGTAACTGAGAATTTCTTCCTTCCGCGGCGCGAAAAGCGTAGAGTGTTTTATCGCAGTGAAAATAAGCTACCGTCATCTTAGTTCCTTATTTGCATAAACTACATTTTTTTCAAAAATGTTGAATATAAAAACGGAAGGAGTAAAACATGATTACAGTGTAACGGTGCAATAATTTTATATACATCACCTAATTATTATATATATATATATATATTTAAGATTGTCTTAATTGCGATTTCGAGACGCTGCCGTCATTGCATCTGCTAAATGGAATCTTAAGATCGTCTACGACCAAACTTATTGTTGGATAATCTTGAATATAAAATCGAATTCTGAATATCGCCCTAAAAGGTCGAATCGTTTTCCAGACGCGTTATTGTCTGAGTTGCTACTCTCCACTTCTTTCCATTCGCTCGTATAATTCGTATCATTGACTGGTAATTGGCTTCGAGACGAAATGACACGGTAGAGGCAGAGCGCGGTACTGGCGCACACACATACACACACACACACATACATACGTAAAAGTGCGCAAAAGAGAGATATTCTGGAATCAAAGAGTAATAGTGTACCGAACGGTACAGCGCATTAAAACCGCGAGCGGAGAAAAATATTTTCCATTAGCGCTCACATTGGGAGCGGGCCGCTGGCCGGGTGATACACTGTAAAACGCGTGCATCGCACCGCATCATATCACAACTCATAACGCATCGCATCTCATCGCATCATGCGTGCATGCATGCGTGCGTGCGTGCGTGCGTGCGTGCGTGCGTGTCGATGACGGTTCGCGTTAAACAGGAGTGCGTCTCTCGCCGGTCCGCAAAGTTCGCCGATCACGAACATGCCGGAGTAGCTCGGAATCGCCAGCCGGCTGGCTGCAGGCTGGCTGGATGGCCGGCCGGCCGCCGGAGAATAACATTTGTTTGAAATCGTAACGGTGTTTACAGCCGTGTAGAATGCCGCAAACCACAAGCCGCTGCGTCTGTCAAGGCTGCGTTATTAGTGTTATTACCTGCATCGCGCGGCAATGGACCGTGGATTAGCCCGATTTCGGCGACATTCGAGCTCATACATCCGAGAGAGAGAGTTTCAAGAGTTAAGCTCTCTCTCTCTCTCTCTCTCTCTCTCTCTCTCTCTCTCTTTCTCTTGGATTGATAAATTGATGAGGTTCGTGTCAAGCAAACGCGAGTCAGCCTGCAAATGACACCGTACGAAGACGCCAAACTTTTTGTAGGGAAAACTAATGGTCTCGATCATTATCTGGATTCTTCCCAGGATAAAAGTGCATAAATTGCGCGTACCTTTGCGCGCTGGAAAAAGAGTGACGACGCGCGACCCATAATCGTGCTCGTGTACGTAATTATGCTACGTTCGACTGTATTATATCACTAATTATGAAAATAATCACAAATGATTATGCGAGACACAACAAGAAAGATTGATTGCGCGATAAAAAATTCGTGACAAGCTTCGCTTTCTATTCTACCTGTAATTTCCATTTTTTTTTATGTTTTAACTCGCTTTCTAAAAATTCGTTTCTCCGATGTTCACTCCGGTAGTTAGAGATCAATCGAGGAATCGTCGCCCGGAGCCTACGAGCCTGGAGTATACGAGTGTACAATTATTATCGTATCAAGATGAGAAAAGAGAGACTCGCCTGCGAGAAGAAATCGGACACTAAAAATGGGCCGTTTAAAGGTACGTTTATCGAAATCGCAAAGAGTCCGAGACACTCGCTCATTTATCTCATTATGCCATAATGAATTGAGCATTTGAGATCGGTTATTCCGAGGTAATGATTAGCGGAGCACCGTCCTGGAACGGTAAACGATCCGTCGGGATTTTATCCCGAGATTCGTCGGCAGGATCGATCGCGATCGACGACAGAGATAATCGGGCACGGAATAAATCCAGAAAGAATTTATGCATTAACGGCCAGTGTAGCTCCGGCATAGCTTTTTCCCGCGGTCTATCGGTCAATTTTGCAAGCGCACTTCCGCGCGCGCGGCTCTTATCCGCTCGCGCGTTTCGTTTCGTTCCTCTTCTTGTTAGACCATCTCGCGGTCCTCGCGAGGATCCTCCATTTGCATTCCGACGTAGTCGACGCCACGCCACTTCCTTATATTCGCCCGAGCGACGTTTCTTCGCTCGTCTACGCCTTTCGAGTCGCGCCGCGATTCTACTTGCGATGTGCCGTAAAATATTGCGTTTAGCCGGCTGCCGGTTTCTCGCCGCTCTTCCGTCCGGCGGCTCTGTGTCAATTTTCTTGCGTGTTGCTCGAGCTACAATTATTATCAGGACGGATTAGATCTTACCCGCTTTCCAAGCGCAACGAGGACACGCCGCGGCTGCGTTTATTACATTTTTCAGAAAATACGAGATGTTTGCTTTAATAAATAAAAAAATACGTTTCGCTCTATTTGTTAACGCGAAGAAACGGAATACGCGGAAAAACTGAAAAAGGGAAAAGAAAGAAAATAATGATAATTTTTAACTCACTAAGCCGAAACCTTTGTCTTAAATTGCGAAACTGTTCATCCATTTTTATTATTAATTACCCAGACTATTAAAAGAAATATGTATTTTTAATTGAAGTATTTCTTATTAAACAATTAATCGTGTCCATTACGAATTACAACAATGTTTCGCAAAAAGAAATGTAAAAGAGAAAGATGAAGAAGGAGAGGAAAGTTTTCATCTCTAACTCATCTTAAACTATAAATATTCCATTGTTTACGTATACAGGGTTATCCTCTTGCTATCTCTCGTGAGGAGGTAGAACAGATTGAGGAGGGTATAGAATTTTTTGTTCATCTCAATCCATTCTTCCTCCGAGAGGATCTTTGACAAATATAAACGCTTTCTCGATGCAAAGTAGTGGCGTTTCGTTTGAGAAAAGTTACTTTTAAAGAAGTCACTACTGCAATATCTAAAGAATTAAATTACAGGTAAATAAAATTAGAATATTTGTCCTTGTATGATTATCTGAAAAATATTTTAAATTAAAATGCGCGACTGCGCGGAGGGTCTTGGTTTCCCCCTTCGAATGAAACGAGATCGAAGACGAAGACGAAGACGAAGACGAAGAAGAAGAGGAAGAGGAGGAAGCTCAGAAGATAGAACAGGGAATCCAAGAGCGTGGCGAGGAAAAGGTGGGAGCACGGGCCCCGTCTTAGTCGCTTTTCCGTTCCTCCTGCTGCTCCCGCGCCAAAAGCCAGACCGACGGGGGTCCGTTCGTTTCAGTCTCGTTTCAGTCATCCTCACGCACGCGTAGACATCGCGCAGCATCGCGGAGAAGACACCGGCTCTACACGCTTGTTTACACCCTCTTGGTGCCGCCGTCGCCGTCGCCGTCGCCGTCGCCGTCACGCAACCATCCTCCCTCGTGCGCAACGCTAACGATCGCGCTCGTTCGCGACGGTGATATATACGCGTACGGCCGCAGGTGAGGACCGCGGGAAATCGATTCGACTCGGAGGAGCCGCGTGGCCAGCAAAGCGGAAATAATGCGCGGAAGTCGTGGGACGATCCTCGTCCTGTGCACGATGATCAATTGCCTGGTGAGTTGGAACTGTTTCCACGAGTGTCCTCTGGATTTTAATAGGGGATCGCCAGGTCGTTCCCCCTCGTCGGAAACGAGAGTGAGCGCCGAAGCGTTTGCGTGGGCGACCGACTCGTTTGACACGTGGACGCAGTATCCTCGCGTGTAACGTTATGTCGTAACCACGTCGCGTGGACTTGCATTACAGAATGCTACAAAGTATTAGAACAAGATGCTTATTATATCGTTCCATGTGGTCCACGTGCTCCAATTATATCGTACCAATTGTACTATTCGGTAAACGTCTCGATTCATCTCTCGTAACTTCGCATGTGATACTACTGGTTATCACGAAGCTCACCTAGAATAAAGTCGTTATTAAATTATGATTAAATAATTAAAAGGGCTAATTTTATCTCTTAAAAAATATTAGGACATTTTTTTTTTCTTTGAACATGTCTCTTGATCTTCTTTAATATAATCGCTGATCCTTCGATATCTGATCTGTTTATCGATATCAGGCGATGTGACAATCTCTTCTTGCCACGATGATCGGAAGTTTAAACGACTTACCAATTATCATTCTTGTGCACCGCCATCCGCGTGAGAAAATGCAAACCGTCGAACCGTTGTAGATTCTTGTTGTTACACATCCCACGTAACGAATACAACGTAACGAATAGGTGGAAATCTCTTTAAAGTCATCGGTAACGCTACTCTTCACCGAGTCAAGGCCATTCTGGGTAAGATTAAAATTCTATTAGTGTCAACGGTAGATACGAGGTACGTGAGGCTTCCTAAGCGCGGTTGAATTCGTCAAAAACCCTTGATTATCAATGCCAGACGATTCCGTAGTTAGTTGAGGACCCGCCACGCCAGTCTTCCGGCAGGACTATGTTCGTCTGTACGCATGTGGCATCACAATAATTCTTACCTGACCTCGTAGGTCGTTGGACTCTGACACGTCGACGGGCTGCCGGCCGCCGGCCGCGTCGTCGAGGTGTCGTCCGTTGAATATGCGAGTGTGGTGTTAAAGAGGAATGCATTCCGGGCCGCGGCGACCCCTCTTTGGATTATCGCTCGGGCTCTGGCGGGAAGTAAATATTTCACTTTAAAACGTACGTGATAAGTGCACGAGCGAGATGTAGCCGTCGTGCCCTCACGCCTAACCCGCTTTAATAACCGCCATAAAACTCTCGCGTATTGATAGTCGCGAATGGCAGGCTGATAGCCGCCTCTTCTTACGCGTAACGCGTCGTGTTACGGTATCGCGCCTTTTACGCCGCGCACCTTTTCCGCAAGAAATGGATGTATTACAGGAACTTGTTTCATTGATACTAAATCGATACTAGCTAGTAATATTGCCTGATTAATCATATATATTTACTTTTGAAAAGACAATGTAATTTTTTTTGTTGAATTTGCCAATTGTGATATCGCGTACGTGACAGATAAATTAAGCACAAATTTCATTTTGGGGATTTTAAATGAGACACGTTCAATAATATCTCGCAATTTATTTATCTTCTACTAGGCTGAATTGTAAATTTAAACGCACGGTCGATATGAAATTTCATCTTTTTATTAATGCAACGCGTCTCCACGCGTCCGTTCATCGGCAATTCGGCGTGCCGTGTGGAACATTGAATTAAACATTAGCCGTTCTTTTATTAGACCGATGGCGGGCGCGTTCGTACGTGCGTGACGTATCGAGAATTGACTGGCAAAAGAGCACGTCAATGCTTTTCCGTTTTTGCATCGTGAAAAAAGGTTCAGACGTATTAAATTGTAACAGCTTCGCTCTCTTTGATTCCATATTCTAATTTTAAATTCACCAAGTATATAAAAGTTAAGTTTCGAAACGAAAAGGAAAAGAAAAATATTTGAAAAGTCAGAAAGCGAGATGGGATCTGAATAATTTTTAGAATATCCTGTATAATATATTTAAGTAGGCAAACATTAAAAAAGATGTACCTTTTGTGTTGTCTTAAATAAATATAAGAGATGTAAGACATTATGGTTACGCCAACGTTTTAATCTGCTTTTAGGGCAAATTTACAGGCTATATTCGATGCTGGTATTATACCTTAAACGAAAATAATTGCAGTCAATTATCTCAACTACTCTCTTACGATAATAAATCTGCAAACTACATACTTTTAAATATGTATGTACTGAAATTCAAGAGATAGATCCAAATAGATCCTGAAAATGCAATTGTTTCCATATCGTGCAACTTCTCGATATTGTGGAAGAAAATTATTCTACGGTGCTCACAATCGAGCCCGAGTTTCATTAGTTTCCCTATAGATCCACTCATGCTAACAAGAACAGACCTATTGTTTTCGTGACCAGGAGAGGGAAGAAAGAGGTGAAGGGCTGGAGAAAATAGATCGGCCACGACCACGGGGGCCAATTTGCAGGCAAACAGAACTCGGAGAACTCCGCCTCCTCCTAGTTCCACGCAGCGGTAGTTGCAATCCCATCTGTAACGATGCGGCTGAATATTGGCTCGTTTCTTTCCTTTTCCTCGCATTATGCAGGGTACCTTCGCCTTTTGAGTCTTTCTTGCTGCTGTCGCATCTGTTACTGAGAGCGACTTCATTCCGCGAGCGGTTTCACCAGACCGATATCGATGCTTCCCTATACAGGATGTCCTAGAAAATATACACAGAATATACGTAGACAGGTCGAGTAGTCTAATCAACTTTATCTACACATTTTCCTAGCAAATATTTCATCAACACTGAGACAATTAAATTTCGTTGAAATAAAATATCTTTAATACTTTTAATTAGTCATAATTCAAAAATTATCATCTTTTGCCATTTCCTTTTTGAACTGAAAAATCAACTTTGAGTTTCTTATGTCCATTTCTACCAAGATTGATATTAATCTCGGTTTATTTTTGTTCTTTTTTCTAAAACTTTTTAAAAACTAGAGAAAGATAAAAAAGAAATTAAACCGAGATTAAAGTTAATGTGTATTCGTAGAACCGGACGGATTAGATAATCCGTTAAATTAAAATGAAAGATGAAGATCTCATTTTAATTTAAGATTTCTTACTAATCTCCTGCTATGGAATTATGGATTATTAAATTTTTTCCAAGATTACTTATTTATTTCTCAAGTTTCTCAAGTAAGACGCCCAGTACGCAGGCACGTTGAAAGATAATCCTCGCAGAAACAACAAACGCGTAGTTAACAAGAAAAGTGCTGCTCCGACATACTTGCACTATTTGCATACGAAAAAGATTGACAGGACGATGAACGATTAGAGCAAGAAGGTTCATGTCGAGAAGATTGCAGATGCAGGCAACGGTAATTAAGAGTACCACGAGTTGAGCAAGTCATCTGCAGTTTTTTTGCGGCTTTTCTTCCCGACGAGTTTTTCCCAAGTGCGGACCTTTTTTCCCACCTCACCCCCCGCTTCACCCCGAGTATAATTCACGGTACACATGTATGAAACGCGATTCCCATGTACGGCGAGAACGGCGAGCTGGGGAAACGCTCGAGTTACCAATACATACGTGTCGGAAACCGGGTACCGGTAACTCATGAGATAATTGCGACCGTCCGATGCTTCCGTGCATCGCAGTGCGCGAATAGCATTGCCATACCTTGTAATCGACGCCCGACAATTATTCTCGCGGCAACGATTGGATTTTTCGACGGATTGGCGTTTTCTGACCCGACCAGACCGCCCGCTAATGACCACGAGATGCGCGTTACGCCGCGCCAGGAAAATCGACGTTTCCGGGGCATGCAATTATCTGAAATCGATAGTCACGGCATTCGGCCGTCGTTGCATAAGGATACATCGTGATCGGCGTTTTCTGAAGAAATCATTTTCGCGTTTGAAGATATAAGTGCGGTAAGATTGAAATATCTTATTACCGCGCACAATAAAACCACTTGAATCGCCAGTTTTAGAAATTCAAACTCAGAGATGCACAATTAAACAAATTCTTGTATATTTTACACATTTTTAATATGTACGACGTGCAAAACCGTTTCGAGTGATGAATGAAGAAAAGCTTTGGTAAGCTAATAAATATTCGTTTAAATTCTTGCGAGCGGAAGATCGATCTGATGAAGCAATTGATAAAGCCCGTAGATGGAAGCTGAGATAGTCGGGATGCTTGTAAAAATTAAAAGAGCACGTGTGCAGCAGGCGTTTCCAGAGTCGTTCAACTTCGATTCCGCGCAAAGATCGCGCGGCCATAGTATCGTTTACATTCGGAGTAACGTTATCGTGTGCGGCCTTCGAAACGTGAAAATGATTTCGCACGTTGCCGACCGTGAACGTGTCGGCGTGACAGCGACGGCACGTGCTCATAAATTCTATCTCCCGATCGCGCGTCGCAATCGCTCGTTGCAGCTGCGACAGAATTTACGGCTACATTAAGGGTGCGTCGCGTCACGTCGCGTCGCGTCGCGTCGCGCCGCGTAATCACGCCGCGCGACAGTAATTAACGACGTCGCATCGAATTATTTCGATTTGATCCTCCCGGAATCCCCCGTCATCTTGATTGATTCATAAATTGGATACGATATTTACGATCGTGCGGCGGCCCAAGCAATCGATGTTTTCCTAGCTAGGAAATGCTCGAAGGAACAGAGACCGTTGCAATTGTGAATGTAAATTTTCAGCACGAATGTTTAACCCTTTATCAAATTGGATTCGCATAATTTATCTAAAGTTAAATAAAGACTTAGAAAATATTTGATCCCAGTTTATTTGCGAGAAGTAGTTTGGACCGAGAGACTTTTACAAGTGGCAAATTCGATCAACATTTAAGTAAACACATAATCGTCAATTTTTGCTTGTTTTATCTCGGAAACGTTTTTATCCTTTCTGTTAATGGCTTCTGTCACTATTCGCGTTTCATCAACACGTTTTTCTCCGATGTTTTACGATTACGACTGTTTTCATGGAAGCCGTGTTCTCGATCCGCGGTCGCGGAGAATTATTCAAACAATGCAATTCTGTAGAAAATGCCAGCCAAGCCAGAAGAGAGGATGCATCGTTCACTGCGCGGCCGCACGCGCGCGCGTAACCGCGATGCGTAACACTGCGATTGCGATTTGCGGGGAAATAAGCAATCGTACAAATCTGTTTCGTGTTCGAGGAATATCGAGCGTATCACGGCGAGAAAATCGGAGGAGTTGCAATAAGATAAGGAGAAGAGTTATACGATTGAGATACTAATACTAAGAGTGCTCTAATCGTGGCTCTGGAATGATATTAAATTATATTCCAACATTGAATCTTATAGTGATTATAAAACCATTCAAGTCGATTGCTTGATGGATCGAGAGGAAACATTATTGAGGGCTAGATTTCTCGTAATCCTTACAGTAACAGTAACCCACGAACGCTTCACCTCGATTGAAATTACGGAATGCAGATAAAAAACGCGATGGTAACGGATACTCGGAATGATCATTACAGACTTATTCAGTGTCTAATCGATGAAAGATGTATCTAGTCAGTGTCCATACACATTGTGTGAATACAAGTGCCGCGATTGTATGGCCTGTCCTTTTCACGCTCACTCTCTATAATGGGATTACCGCCAAGCGGAAGAAAGGATACACAGACGCAGTCCGCATTCCATGGTCTTCCTATTGGAGAGAAGGAGAAAGCATCCGCGTGATTATACTTAACTGAACCATAATTTAACCACTGCCGTAAAGGTCTGAAGAAGATACGGGCGAGAAAACGGCGGAATCTGCGTCTACCTCACGTGCGCTTTGTTTCACAAATGTACAATAAAAATTCTTGTCCTTGAATTCCTTCAAACGAAACAACTTCCTCTTTGAACCAGAAAATTTGTCTGTGAGCGAAAAAATAAAAAATTGCCCAATAATATTCGGCACAGCATCGAAATTAAAGTTTTATCTAAAATATAAGATGAAATGAATCTGTCACCTATAACATTTCTAAGATATGAATGATATAAAAGATAACTATTATAATTTTAAACATGTTAACTTTCTATCATTAAATTAAAAATGATTAATGTCGAAAAAGTGTTTGTCTAGTATAATGAAGCAATTGAATTTGAGTCGACTTTCGACTTTTTTCAGATTATTCGTTCCTTTTAGAACAGAGTCCTTAAATTATTCTTCGATCGGACAAAGGGCGTCCTTGCGTTCCGCCATCCCTCGTGGTCGTAGCTGAAGCGCGAACGGAATTTCCGCGTGGGAACCTGCAGCGTTACAGATCGCGATCGTCCTCGACGCGCTTCTCTCCTCGGAACGAGGTTGCTCTGTTCTGCGTTTAAATTGGCTCGGCTCGTTAGGCGTAATTAAGAGCCGGCGGGAGGCGTTTGCGTTGAATATAAAATTCCATCCTGTGCCACCCTTGGGTGCAACGCTACGCAGGCTGGACTCGTGCTCCGTATTTCCACGTGCACGCGGCGCGACGGCGACGCGCAGCGCGCAGCATTGCGTGCAACGGCCGATTAACCTTCTCTTTCTCTCGGAGCTGGATTAATTTCTTTAATATCCTACATCTGCGTGCGACTATGTGTGATTGTTACTAACTAAGAGGTGAAACGTGCCCGGCTCGCAATCGCGTGTTTTACAGGGAAAGCAACAGACAGCGGTATAAATTGATAAATAATAAGCTCTCACGTTCCGCGAAGAGCAAGCGCTCGGCGACGCACGTGCCTTTGCCTCCGATTTTTACGATTTACCCCGATAACTCGTCCATTGAGGAAAGCGCATCCATTATTCATCAATAGACGACCACGTCTGCTCGACGAATCCGCGGTTCCGCTCGAGCGGCGCGTTTACGGATTATCGCCGTCAAGCGTAAGACGGCTGCTCGTGATTCAGAACGCACGGTAATTTTGTCTCTCGACTTGCACATGAAACGCGTACGTATTTCTTTTTCTTTTTCCCAGAGGCCGATCGCGCATCCCCGTTGTGCCAACGCATCCGCGCGATCGGCCGTTTTACCGTTTGAAATCGCTGAAAACCACCTGCCGCGCGCGGGACAAAACGCTAAAGTTATCCCGTCAATGGACAATAAATCGGACGGTAAATCGGAAATGTTTTCGGGTTTACGGTATCTATACGGCAATGTTGAAATAGTCAAGCCCGTGTCTCCAAAGATCTTGACGATAAAAGAAAACTCGGTGTATGTTAAAACCACACGCATGTTTTAGTCGTTTCTCGAGAAAATCCTTGAAGAATTCCTCATTTATATACATGTCCATGTAGAAATTTGCATACTACTCAAATCCTTACTCCTTAAGGTACCGCTATGGACAGATGGGGGGGGGGGTCTTTCTTCTTTCCTCCATCTTTTTCTCAGCCTTTTTAATTATTATTTTATTATATAATGAAATTGAAATAAGAAACTAATTAAAAAGTGATTAAATACTCATCAATCTCTGCAATATTATATGACGCCAATATTCCAAATATGCTTCGTTTTCCAATCCAATCGCTTAACCGCGATTTATTTTTCAAAGATAATATCTTTACACTTGCTCTTGTTGTAGCTTTTCGCTCATAGGAAGGGCGATAAAACGCAGCTCGGAAAAGATCCGAGTGGCGCAACAACAGTTTAGAAAAATGCGCCAAGAGTTAAGGATCTCTTTGCGCGGTTTCTTTCCCTTTTAGGACGAGATAAAGACGGGATTCCCAGACATTCTCCGAAGATATATATCCGCGTGACGCGAACGTCAGAGTCCCATTCTCTCCGATACGACGGCGGCGCGTTGGAATCGTCAATCGCGGTGCGGCGCGCTCACGTTAGACTGTTAGACGCGACGGTAATCGCGCTTTGGCAATAAAATCTTACAACTGTACGCAGAAGCATTACCGCAGGCGTTCGTCCGCAAGATTCCTCGACTTTCCTCCTATCCGAATAATATTGCGCACGCCGCGCCGCGACCGCCCAGCTTGAGGCGCACGGTACGCTAACGGTGCATAAGCGCGCAACGGATGTCGTGTCACCTTGCGGTGCTTAAAGCGTGCAGCCGCGAATCTGTCGCGAATACGCGCGGCGCGATTCTATTTCCATTTCCACTTCCACCAGGAGTGAGTAGATCGGGGTAGATCGACGCAACGCGACGCGACAGCGGTTTAACCGATGCAAACCCTGCGTTCCTCGTCACAGTCGTCGAGTTTCCATATACCTATAAAAAGAAGCGACGTGAGAGAGAGAGAGAGAGAGAGAGGGACAACCGTGAAATTTTCTAATACAAATTGACATGTATATCGACAATGAATATTATTATAAAGTTCTGAAAGTTATAAAAATAAAATTCACTTTCAACGTGAATAAGTTCATTTTTGAATTTCATCTTTTCCAGATCTTTTTCAGACACTACATCGAAACTGTTTTTTTTTTTCTTAAAGTGTCTCACATTATTTAGTTTTAATTAGATTATTAACTTTTATTTGTTGTAACAATATTATAAATAATATACTCGTTGGAGAATTCTCATTCATTAGCTTTGATTAGGTCAATTGTAAACAGGTAACTGTTAAAACTTTATTCGTTGTTATAATAATATTAAATATTATTAATTTATGTGGAATGGAATAAATGGATGCCACGTTGCTTGTGCGAGTGTACCAGTGAATGTGCACAAAAGTGCGCAAGCATTGTTTGGAGATCGTGGGAAACCGGGAAGCGATTAGGGAGAGAGGAAGGGAAACTGCATCGAGCACGTCGTCGCTTGGCACTCACCCGGTGCAATACGCGTTCGATGTAGAAGAACAACCGCGGAAGCAGCTCCTGGAAGGTCACGAGAACGCGCAAGTAAGGCGCATTCACCGTGAAAAGCGCCAGGATGCACGTCAAGGCGTCTCGGCCTTGACTCCTGATCCGCACTAACGTATGTGGGTTACGAATAATAGAAACAAAAAAACTATACAGCGTGTAATTGACATTTCCTTAATTTCACGTACGTGTCAAATTAAATATATTTTTATTTTCAACACTTTCTACATATTCATGCACAAAGTTGTGAAAATGGGAAAATGTTCAATTTCCCGAAAAACGGGAAATTCTCCAAGTCTCTTTGTGTGCACTCGAATCGGGAACCTACAAACTATTTTCTCGTATGATTGCAGAAACGGAAGTTCGTAAAACGGAACGCAATTGTCTGGTCGTGGACTTTTTGTGTAGCGCGACGAATGCGTCGATTGTGTGCATCGAAATGCTCTCTAGGGAAAAGGCGAATGTAGGAAATCGTCGAGCTGTTAGTCGTAATCGCTTAGCAGACTTTCTGCTAGCTTTCAGCCATCTTTTTGACGTTATTGTGTGAGACGATACCGTTGGATTGATTCGAAACGACGTCGTTGAATTGTTTCAATTAAATGATACTAATTGATTCAAACTTTTTGCGGCAATATAATGTAATCGCGATACTAGAAAAGGAATAGTGTGAAAATGAGTGGTGAATTTATTATCAAATTTAAAATGTTAATAATATATGATTTAAATATTGAATTTACCATTAAATTATTCATATACTTTTTATTATTACGTGAAAGATTCTCGTTCCTCCTCTCTTTTTTAAAACTTTAAAGTTTAAATTTGTCGGACCTGAAACGATACGTACATTATGAGACAATAGGTACAATTATAAATTGATATTGAAAGACGCTTACTTGCAAGTCTTCGAAATCCAAAAAAGTTCTCGTCTAATTTCTGCCTAGCTCGCAAAACTGGGTCGCTAAAAAGGAGAGCATTCATTCATCTTCAATCTTCTTGTAGAGATTGGCCTCATCCTCGCCCACTTCAATGAGCGTGAGGCTCGGCGACGAGTGTAACCGAGACCGGGAGTGCGAGGTCGGGATCGCTAATAGTCACTGCTACTTGGGTTATTGCCGGTGTCAGCCCTTTTTCGCCGGCTACAATGGAACCCATTGTCTCGAATGTAAGTCTGTCCAAGTACCCTTTTATCTCCTCCAACCTCACAGCTCTCCTTCTCTCCCATCTCTCACGACCGAAATCGATGTCCTTGAACATTCGCTTTACAGCGCAAAAATTTCAAAGACTCGTCAGTAATAGATATATATATATATATCTCTCTTACAATTAATTGCGTCAGATTACACAAAGACTCGTTGAAAAATCGTTGAGAAATATTTTGTTGTTACTTATTGAAGAAGGAGGGTGCTGTTTTACGTGACAATGTAAGATTCGTTGATATCTTCTACTGTTGCAGCGACTCTACTGGGCAATGACTGTCTCGTGAAGGAACAATGCTCCTTGAAAGTGGCCAACAGCAGCTGCCTCGAGGGCGTGTGCAGATGCGAAGAGGGACACTTGCAGTTTCGCAGGCATACCTGTCTGGGACGTAAGTGTGCGCGCAATATTGATTATCTCAATTAAGAATGAATTTAATTACGTGCGGCAATATTAGATAAATGAAAATGGATAAAAGCAAATTTTAATGAATAATTAGAGTATTGAAAGAAAAACTATTCTTAGAATTGAGAGTACGAAAACAGAATTAAAGTAAACTTAATTCCCATCCAATCGATTGCGAAACAATAACGTGCAATAACATGATATTTAATCGGTATATTAATACACCACGATGGATCGATAGACGCTATAATAAGCTATCCGCTCGTGTTCCTTGACGTTACCGTTGGTAGCTGTCTTCGCGTGACATTAAGGCGATCATTAGCGACGTGGAACGACGCACGTCGGTGAAAGGATCGACGATGAATAGCTATGCGAAGCGTAGTTAGAGTATCCCGCGGAGAAAATTCTAATTTATGTGATCTTCTCCTTCTCGGCTCATCGAACGCGGTATACACACGTGCACACTACGTTAGCGTACGGCTCAGCACGGCATTCCGAAGGATCGTATACTCTCTTTCGCTCTCTCTTGATTTATTGAGAATCGGTTTCGATCGCTGACAGCCGGTTATTGCGCCGTTTTCGATGCCGGGATCACCGCCAGGACTTCTTGCGCTAACGATCTCGGCTATTTATTGTCATCGTTCAACATACATTCAAGATACCCTCGCGAGCAGATTGTTTAAAAACAATGCGCCTTTTATATTTATTTACTTGAAATATATATACTTTTTGAAAAATACTCAAGCATAAAATGTTTGTAACATCAATATTGCTTCTTTAAAGAGACAATAAAAAAAGATTATAAAATAATTGTCAAAGAATTTACATATATTAATGAGAACAAATACAGGCTAATTATTTATCGAAATTTTTGTTATACTTTATTATCAAGAAACGCAATTCTGTTGGCTGTAAATTAAGAATTACTGTACTCTATATATATATATAGTAAGAATCTGATTCTGTTTTGGATTTTAATGAGCAAAGAGTTTTATTCCTCTAGATGTAATAATGTCTCTTGACACAAACGAGATTGACTCGTAAGATATGCAAGTTTATAAACCGAGAAACGAATCTAATTTGCAGCGGCCCAACTCGGCGAGGTATGTTACGAGCACGCTCACTGTCGTCTCTGGGATCCCGAATCGCACTGCGATTTTCTCATTCCGGACTTATTCGGTCGCTGCCAATGCACCGCTCCGATGCGTCGCGAGGGCAACGTGTGTCGACCTGACAGTCTCGTGAGGCCCGCGCCGCTTCCGGAGCATCTGCCTCCCACTCAGGAGCCGATAACAGAAGACGTCACTGAGAGCGAACGCGATAAGGGAATTGTCACCGAAGGACAAAAGGGCGGGATCGAAGGAGAACAAGACACTGGTACGCGCGCGTAATTGAAATTGGATCAACTCTATGCCATTCAGATCGTTACATTATAGAATTTATAAATAGAGTTTCTCAGTTTCCCTACTTAGTAATTAATATATGCATGAAGTAAAAGTATGCGCAACAATTAACGATGCATATTTGTATCGTAAATAAGTAAATAAGTATTTCATCTTTGATTTGGATTAATATTAATGTGTTTAAATTCATAATCAGATTAATTTGAAAAGAGTGCGTGCGCGAGAAAATCATTTCTTATTACAACAAATCTCAAGAAGCGTTCTATTTTATGTAGAAATTAATTTCATTAATAATTTATTAATATTTTATTTACTGTAACATTTTTTTTACTTTCCTATAGAGAAAATCTGTTCCGAATATTAGAGAAAAAAAATCTTGTATTTTCTTGGGTGAAAACAGCTTTGAGATTATCACGTAATCGGGAGGACTCTGTTCTAAACTTTATACACTCCATCGAGTACTGTAAACTTGTAACGAGCTAACACGTGATACCTGACTTCTCTATAAGCCACTCAACATTCCCATGGAGTAATCCTTGGACGCGTACGTTGTACGGGAATTGTATCAGGCTGCATCATCGCCTCTCTGGGTTTCACGCGCCTTTTATCCGATAATCAGCTTTTCCGTGCACACGGACGCAACGGGAATTCGCGAGACCGAACGGTTTCGTATTCCGGCCCGAATGCATTCGAGCGCGTTTAAACGAGATGAGGCGATTCGCATTCTTAATTAGCGCCATCATTAACGAAACACAAATGATATCTCCTATGCGAATGCGTACAAAGAAAACATGTACTGCACAAGTGAATATCACACGCAAAATTTTATTGCCCTTCATTATTACTTTTAAAAAGGTTCAAAAGGTCCAATATTCAATATAATTATACAGATGACGGACGCGTATTAGCCACGATCATAAACGATTCTTTTCAATGTCTTCTCTTTTGAATAGGCGTTCAGATATCTTGGTTGAAGAACGCAACGATGCTTCTATCCACGGAACCTCCTAATCAATTGATACCAGTGAATCTGGTGACAAGACCGTCATTGAATTTAAGACCTGGATCCAACAATCGACCTGGACCAAACGAGCTTCCTGACGATGACGATGCTGTCGTTATCGAGGCGGAAGTCACCGAGCTCGCACATATTACGACGACCTCGACAACTTCCGGTGAGTTCAACATTCTTATAATATAGTTTTAGTGACGAAACGAAAAATTATCAAATCATAAAAGATACATTTAAATCGTTAAAAATTGGTAGATTAAAGTGCCGAAACGGGATTTCGATTCTTGATCATCGCTGCAATTCTCAATTTGGCCTTTCAGCGCCAATAAAGACGGACCGTCACGAGAGCACGGTAATGACGGCCGTCAGTCTGGGGCTACCGTGCATCGCCGATCTGGAGTGCCGTATGGCCGATCCGATGTCGCGGTGTATCGGCGGCGTGTGCGATTGTAGTTTCCCGACGAACGGCAGTTGTAGCGCGCGACGGACCGGCTGCGCGCCAGGCACGTTCCAGTGCCGGTCGTCCGGAAGCTGCATCAGCTGGTTCTTCGTCTGCGACGGACGCGCCGATTGCGCTGATGGGTCTGACGAAGAGTGCACCGGTCCTCGCTGCCCGTTGCAGGCATTTAGATGCAATGACAGTAATGTCTGCATATCAAAATCCGGTGTGTGCGACGGCAACCGCGACTGTCCCCGCGGCGAGGATGAGATTGGCTGCAACAATCGGCGAAGTTAGTATTCTTCCATGCTTTTCTGTCTCTATGTCTTTTTTCTTTTAAATATTTGTAAATTATATTAAAATTCAAACTTCTTTGTGATATACAATGTGCAATTCTATTGGTTGATAAATAAGTTCCGTTTTACTTAACAAATTGAATTTCTAAAAAAATGTTATAACGGTATAAATGCTGATTCTGAACGTAAATAATACATTCTTAACACTATTTGGAACAGATAAAATAATTAGATACTTTGAGCAATACTGGTTGGGCAGAAAAAGTGGTTCAGTAATATAGCGGAACGCTATATTACTGCTATTTATGAATCTCGACCCAATACTCTTCTGAAAAAACAAATGCTTTGCCTTGCACATTCCATGCATCCGTGATGGATTTCACTTTAATTTACGTGAGATTTCTCAATCTGTGCAGAATGTCCGGAGGGTGCGTTCAGATGCAACAATGGTCAATGTCTACCGGCGTACGAATTTTGCAACGCGGTGGTTTCCTGCAGGGACGGCAGCGACGAACCCAGAGGAGCATGCAGGACGCACAATCGCGGTCGAATCACCACGAGATACTGTCCGTTCAGATGTGACAATGGAAGGTGTCGTTCGGACGCAATAACTTGCAGCGGCCGAGACGGATGTGGCGATGGCTCCGATGAGAAACACTGCAGCGTTTGCAGTAAGTACCCTTCATAAGAAAAAGAAATATTTAAGACTTGATGAAAAAAATCTCGCGCTGAAAAATCTCAGGAGAATATATTATTTATGTGAGATTATATGTAAATAATATAAGATCTTATCGAAACTGGCGGGATCTAAATTCGTGCGGTGCGGCCTTTCTCGAGATTTACATTCTCTGCAGTTACAGTCACTCTTGTGTCGAGTCTCTTTGATTTACAATCAAACGAAATGTTCGTAGGTTGTTGAGAAAAACATCACGTGTTAAGATTAATAGCCACTTATGTGAAAACGTCTTTGAAACAAACGTGAGAGATAGTCCCTCTTTCCGCGTGATTCTCAAATATACAAGGCGTTGTTTACAAACGCGGCTTTCTTCCCCTAAGACTCTTGTTCTCAACGATCTTATTTACGTTGGACTCTTCAATATATGAACGTGACGTGAGGATAGTAACCGTTCGCGATTCGACGCATCGAAAGGCCGTCGTTAGATCCGAGCGCTCCTTCGCTTCCTAGAACCTAACGCGAGGCGGAGTCACGCTCGCGTGTAATTAGAGCGGGATGCATCGATTACCTTACTATCTTCCGCAATAATCTCTACACGCATCCGGAAGAATACAGTGAGAAATTACATAAATGAATTAGTCATAAACGAGCGTATATCCCGAGACGGAAATAATACCGACGCTCAATTTGTAGACATCGCCCATGCAGATTGCTCTCCCCGCGGGCTATTTCACGCGACCGAGATAAGAATGACCATTCTTGTGAATAATAGCAGAAAATGGTAGAGCTTTTGCGGGAAGAAGGAAAATGAGAGAAACATTTACGATTGTTTGATTCTCATTTTAGACATACGAAATAATCAAGAGTATTTCGATTCTGGATTTCACATACCAGAAGAAATAGTCCCATAACAAACGCGTCTTCTTTAATAAAATATAATTAATGTCCGCAAAAGAATAATGTTTCATCAAATACTCTGTTGTTAAATTGAAGAGAATTAAAGAGAAGACAAGTTACCTAGCGTTGCAACAGCTAAATGGGGCTCTCAATTTTTATGGAGTTTGCTTCTTTGCAAAGTTAATTGAGACATATACGCGACACATCCAACATTTGTTTGAATAAATAGCTGCAATCGTAATTCATCTCTTTTCGATCGGCGATTTTATTCATTGTTCGCGGCTTATCATTCTTAGCGTGGGTGCGTTGCTCTATATTAATGTTTGCGACAGGACGTCGATTATCATACCGGCATGTTGCAGGATGCGGCGCAACGATTTAATCTCGACCGACCGATCTCCTCGTCATATCGTCCAACGAAAGGAGAAAAAGGGGGGAGAGAGAGAGAGAGAGAGGATGAGAAGCAAACCACCAATCGGCTCGTCGATGGTTCGTAAAGTAAATGCCTGAGAATTGAGTAGACGGGCGCAAAAGTAAGTGTGACCAAAGATCGTTAAGCCGTATCGCGGTGACTCCGGTTTTCAACGCTCCGCGATTTCGAGACTGAAAGGACCGTTTTTACTCGAGCTGGGTACGACTCCCGGCACCCAGAACGAACCCAGAGAGAATTTTCTGTCGCGCCTCTTGCGCGAGATCTCGCGTTAAGTCGAACCGGGCCAGTGACCGCCTCTGTAGCGAGTCGCGCTCTCAGGAGATATGATTGCACTCGTGTAATAATGGAACTTAATCGCATATAGTGATACCGTAAGACGAATATAGCTTGCACCAAGGGATAAATTTCGTCTCCCTGCGTACTCGGGACTTATCTTTAAAATATTTCATAATAGATAGAGATGACATCAATGTGTATGTGTACAATATTTAAAAATCCGAATCAAATCCAATCTAGGATTTTCTAGGATTCGAGTAACGTTGAAAAAATAATATTTCATATAATCGATCTCGATTAATTAGTTTCGAATGAGTACTGCAATATTCGAAATATACTTATAAGTAGTTTCTATTGTAGTAAAGAATCAAATCTTTTACAGATATTCGAATTTTAAGAATAAAGTTATTCATCAGATGCTAGATTATCTACGTCTACTAACGATAAGATGAATCCTGAGTATCATTTCATATGTCTAACGAATAAACGACAATTTTGAAAACGTTAGACAAAGATTTGGAATTTCGAATATATGTATGTTGCATTATGCATTTAGCACACGGAAGACGCAATATCGTAAATAAAGTGTAAAATTAAAACGCATATGTATCAGCAGTATCTGCATGTTGCATTTTGAAGATAATTTAAACCAAGCGAATATTCCGATTAAATATTATCCAACGAAGCGTACCAAAGTGATAATACGTCTTCCGTTTGACTCTTAATGACGCATTTTATTTATTAACGTAAATATTAGAAATCGCGCTCGAGGGGAGAAGAATAGATACTTCATAAATATTAAAAGTGTACAGCTAATATAAAATTATCGAGTAAAACAAGACTACAAACAAATACTTTTGTACAATACTTTTGTATCGCTATCAATTACTACTATATTTCGATAGGATATACCTGATGCGTTTCATATATTTATCTTGTAATCTTGTAACATTGTATGTAACAAGACACGAAATAAAATGTAACTTGATAATAAATACTAATAGATATAAGAATCTGTTCTCACTGCAGTATATTTATTATTGTAATAAAAAGCTACTTTTTTTCTCGAGAAATATAATTTGTAACTTGAGAATTTTTCTTTATTTAAAATACAGCAAAATAATTGAATCTGTATGACGTTTTAAAAGAATCTGAATATATCGATCATATACACGTAACGAATGCATTTTGCAGTAGCAAGCGTGAATCTTGTTAGCGGGTCACCGATAATTCGTATTGCAAATGCGACGACAAAGGTCGGATTTGCATTATAAATTGTCTCATCATCGACAACGTCGACACACATAAAGACTGCATTGTCTGGCGGTGAATAAAACAATATAAACTACTTATGTGAAATCAATAATGGCAGAAGACGCAAAATCTCGATAAATCTCGACATGAATAAATTCGTCGACAATATAAAAAAATATATATTGTGTCAATTATATAACTACTAATTGTGTGTAAAAATGTGTAAAACACTTAAATACTCCAGACACCAAAATTGTAACAATATATTCTATACGATGACACGAGCAAACGGAAAAATCTCAGCACATCGCGTGCCTCTATGCAGTCTAATGTCGGCCGATGTTGGTCCCGGGCAATTCCGCGACTGCGTATCTGGCTTCGCTGGTGCTCGTCGATAACTGCCCGCACGATATATCTTGGAACAGCGTACACGTGCCGCAGCATCAGGTACGTATTCCGTCCAGCGAGTAGGCTTTAAGACTTTAGAACACTATCCTGTCATCGAAACTTTTCCATCTTTGTCGGAAATTACAGTGAAACTTGGACAATATTTAAAAGAAAAATTAAATAACTTTGTTTAATTTCGTTTCTTTATTTCGATTTTCTAATCTTTGAGAAATACTTTTTTAAATAAAATATTAGGTAAAAAGAAAATTGGAACCGATCGTGACCAAAAAGTTGCCAGACTACAGTGCATAATGCTCGAGAGTTAATCTTATCGACCAAGTCAGTACCGTGCGTGCTTTAAGCACTATATCCGCGGCTTTTATAGGATGGAAGTTAAATTAAGTTAGGGTTTAATTAACTTTCGGCCATAATTGCGTTCGCATCTTTCCTTACCACGTTTCGACTTTTAATCCGTCCGGATCGTTAGGATGCAGACGTTGTGATCTCATTTTTCATCCCGTTAACGTCGAAAGTTTGCAACGCAGAAATTAACGTGACGCTTATTAATGGCACGACTGGAGGATTAATCGCTTTGTACGTTGTATCTTACTCTAATTTCGCTTTACTTCTCCATGCTAAATAACATGGCTGATTAGGATAACGGAGTCAGCAAGTCATATTTCATATAATTGTGATAATTGTGATAATTGTCATTTGTTAATGATTACGTATTTTGATGAAATTTTACAGTTATCAGGAAATCATTTTATGTAGATGTTATTAATATTAGTCTCAGTGTCTTTTTATATTTTATTTTACACATCGCATTATTGTCCTTTATAATATTCGTACTAATACATTTCGAGGATTTGTTAGGAATTTTTAAGTGCCTTTTTAAAATAGACACACTATAAGATGCAAGATCAAATATCTTTTTACAATGGTTACATCTTGCTATTAAATTTGATAGCGTGTAGTTTTGCAGTATGACGTCACGTTCTGAATGTCCGTTTAATTCTGTTAATCGATGCTTACTCAAGTGATGTTTCAATAGATACTTTTGATAAATAGACTAAACTTTTTCACAATGATTACAGTTTACTGAATTAGAATTTTCTTGCATGTAATATTTCCACATCCAGTTTTGATCACTTTCAACGACATTTTAATCGTTTTATACCACTATAGCAGTGTTTTGTACTACTAAATGTGATTAAATACTTAAAGAAACATTTGCATAACTGATAAAGAAGGTCGAGAAAACAGATACATTTCCTTGTTGAAATATAAATATTTGTATTTTGTATTTTGAATTAACTGACCGATATTACAGCTTCCTTGTTATTCGATACAATTCTAAATTTATATTAAAACACGTGCAACGTCTTCATATGGTATATTCACATAAAAAAAACCAAATCTGTACATACATATAAAAAAAATTCAAATCGGATAACAATTAAAGTAGGCTTAGAAATTGACGAAATATTTATCGATTTGCAAGGCAAGGACGACGATCGTAAATTTTCGTTGTGTGCTAAAGTAAGAGCCAAAGCATCACAAAAGTTCTATCAAATTCTTTTTTTGTAATCCAAATTAATTGAATGCATTATATCCATACGTTGTATATTTATTTTATGACAATTACAAATTAACGCTAATTTTTTTTATATCAAATCTTTTACACGATGAGACGGTCGCGTACATTTGACACTTGTTTGCATAATCTTTGTTAGAAAGACAATTTTATACGAGTTTTATAAACATTTGACAATATTCCAACATTGTGTTCGTTCTCATGTTTGCGTAATTGTTAAATAACTCTGAATTATACATTAAAATAACTTTAATTTTTTAAATCAAATTATAGTGCAGTTGATCGATAAGAAATTGATTGATTAACAATCCAATTTATAGTCTTATTTAAAATTGAATGAACTAAAGTTAGCTGTGTCCTGTTGGACGTAATCTGTAAGTAACCTTAATAAGAATCTTTTATCAGAGAACAACGTTGAACAAGCAACATAATCTTACCGATGATTTTATCGTGATACGTGACGTCATACACATTTCATATTGTATTCCAGCATTAAAAATAGACATATTGTAAGCGATTGAATATTTTACATTGACCGAAGTAGGGATGTTATTAAAAAATATCGATACTACCGGCACCGTCAGAATTTATTCCAACTTTATAAAGGCGTGTCATTTAGTTTCTCTTTTAAAATAGAACGTTCAATTCATAATGAATTTTCCACATGTGTCAAGTGATCCTTTTCCATCTAAGAAATACTTTCAAAGAATACTTTTCATTTCTAATTTAAATATTCGTAATTTTAAGTCTTTTTACTAAGAGAAAGTACAATTATGTTTTATCTTATTACACATTTTACTATTTTTGAAAATACAATTGTACTAGGTAAAATAAGTGCATTGTCATAGCGTTACTGCAAAATGAAGATTTCTTCAGTTTTATTTAAACAACATGAATCTTGTTTACATTTATAACGTTAGATAAATGTAAAAATACGCTACTGCATACTATAATACCTCAACGATCAAGAGACACGGCGGTGTCTGGCGGCAAGTGTATGCGCAGCTGTGCGCGTGGCGAGACCGCGATATGTATATATTTCGCGAAATCGATCATTATTGTCCATATGCGAAATTATTTTTCAAACGGACAATAAATGTTGTAAGTTAGAAAAACCGCGATCATTAGCACAGAAATACGCAATTGCGAGGAGCCGCGCCGCCGCGCGCATCGGCGCGGCGCACGAGTGGAGGCACGCTGGTGGTCGTCGTCGTCGACGACGACGACGACGACGACGGCAGCAGCGGCGACGACGACGTATGCGCGAATCTCCGTCAGTCGGCGACGGAGTTGCCTGGTTGCAACGTGGGTGGTATGCGCGCGCTCGGCCCGGCCAGCTCGATTCGATTAAACTTCACCGCAGCCCTCTCGCTCGCCGCGAGCCGCGAGCCGCGACCCGCGCGCGGGGTGAGACCTCGTGCCGTGTCGTGCCGTACCGTGGCTCGTTATGCCGAGCGTCATCATCCCCTCGCGCCTACGCCGAAGTCGCGTCGTCGTATCGCGGGAAGCGAGTTAGGATAAGAGAGTCGCGCGATTCGTGCCTTCGCATGCGTCTCGACGCATTTCCAGGAGACGACGCACGTCGAATTCTGCCACGTCGGCCGCCTCCCATTCGTACGTCGACACGCGGGTGCAAGAGGTAATTGAAAGGTACCTCGCTCTCGTTCACCGGACGCGCAAACGCCGAGATGAGTACCGCGTGCGTCCCGAGATATATATCATTGTCCTTGTGCCGGAAAGCGCGGATGTGCAAATCTTGCGGATACATACATCGGTGCAATTTAAAAGTTCCGCAGTTTCCGCTACATCAATCTCATGGATCGTTGTTTAATTCCATCTTCAAGAAATTCAAGGATTTTGCGTTCACTCACTGAGTAAATACAAGTTCGCGACGGCATTGAAATCTTGAATAATAACAAAGATTCTCGTAAAATTAAATCAGATTATTCTTGCTTATTTACACTTTTTTTTTAAGCTAAAATTGCTAAAATTTAAAATTTTTGATAATTCAAGAACAATGTCAAATTTATCCAAATTATTAAAATTTATTCGCGTGAAAGAAGTGAGAAATCTTAGCCTTGTACATGTCAAAATCATTATATACATATAGAATTAAATCTCAATATATTCCGCTAATAAATTCTAACAGTGCACTCCTTGCCTTTTGCAAGAATCTTTTACAAGAAATATGCAAGATTATTTATTTACATAAACCTATTCTATATGCGTACATCGATTTATCGGAACTCGTCCTTTGAATGTGTGAAACAGATTTGTGTCACGCTTTACATTTTAACGCTACTTTTGTCGGCTAACGCCGATAACGCACAACGTAGCCCATCATTCAATATTCGATATTCAATTATACACCTACGCTTCCTACGAAGGGAATATAAAGGGGATTCATTTTATCTGACCATCTGCTCTCCGAAGCATGATATCCCATATCAGAAGATGCTTATCTTCGTTTCGACATTTGTGAATTTTTCTGTAGGATCTAATCAAACGGAACTTTTTTATTCAATTCACGTTAGACAACTATAGCAACATTTCGAATATCGAATTATTTACTGTACATGATATAATTTCAAAGACCGGATTAATTATCTGATTAATTGTAATTACGGTTTATTCCAATCGTTTTTGTTGACTTTTCTGCTTTTTCGCTAAATATTACGTATATTAATAGAACGAATATGACTTATGACATTTGTGCATTATGCAAAAACTCTTATCTCTCGATGAGTCTGTGTTCAACTAAGATTGTTTTTTTTTCTTTGCAATGTATAAACGAGTAAGTGGACGGTGCGCAATCAGATTGTTCATAGAGATTATCTATAATAAAGACGAGGAATTACCCAAAGTATAAGATATTTTCCTGTGCATAATGAAATAACAAAACGTATATGACTATAATAAATATAATTCAATATTTAAAGATTAACAAATATAAATCAGTATTCAAAGACAAATAAATTTTTTAATACAATATCTGTTCTGAGAAATGGATAAAATAAATAAGTAAATATATTTTTTATTACAAAATAGCTTCAGAGAAAAAATCTTTTTAAATTCTTATATTATTTTATCTTGTTTATTAAAGAATACATTTTGTGTGATAATAATTAAAACAAGAAAATTAGTTTTCCTTCTAATTGTTAATTAAAATAATTAAAAGTATTTTGTTTCGGATTTATTGACGATTTATATGATGAAAGCAGGTCTTTAAATATGCTTGACTACCGGAAACCGAGTGAGATGAAATCTTATCGGAAATGCATCCGTCGAAATGAAATTGAAACCAGCTTACGACAAACTTGTATCGCGCACGATTACCTATCAAGAGGAGAACGTACAAGTTCACTGTAGCACAAGCGGCATTTATCTAATCAGTTCGATGTTTTGCCACTTTAACTCTTGATTGGTGACATGGAAAAAATCGAAGCGGTTGATGATGAAGTATTTTTCTCTCACTTGAATTTACAAAAAATCTCTCTCTCTCTCTCTCTCTGAATTTTTGGATATTATATTAATTTCTTTTATCTCAAATATTTAGAAGAAAGAAATGAGAAACAAATTATTGCAGTAGAAGTTATATTTGTAATCATTTCATTACTTTGTGAAAGAAAAACTAGAAATAAAGTTCAAAATATACAAGTTTAAAAAAAATCTTCTACATATCTTTTTTCAAACTTAAGATTAATTGAAGCGACGTGTTTTATTATCTTTTTTTATATTGAAATTTGGTGGCGCTTGAGTAGAACGCACTAATTCTGCATTTTATTTTCAGTTGATATTTAAATTTCTTCCCTGTGGTATTTTCGATGATTAACATATTATATGCAAGTTAGTTGGATAACTAACATATTATTTGCCAGTTATATTTGCATAAGAAAAATGAACTTAGAGCAGAACAGAGCTTCTGTATTAATTTTTATTGTAATAAAATTTATTGTATTTTATTGAATTTCTTCAATTGTTGAATCTGAAAAATCTGAAAAATTGATCAAATAACTGTTGATTAAAAGAACAATGTTATTTAGATGAGAGAATTAGCACCGCAATTATGTTATGTCTTATAAATTTCAATTATAAATGCGAATTATAAGTTATCTGTCGAAATTTTGAGTTGTTAATTAATATATACGTCATTGCTAAATTAGTCGTGAAATAGAAGAAAAATGGAAAGAAACTGTACATACAAGAAATGAATCTAAAAAGCTTTGATAAATAAATAATGTCCTACTTCTTGCGATAAAGCGACAAGTTAAAAGTGATTGACTCTCGATTTCAGAACGAGGCTTGTCAGTGAGATAGTCGATCACGTGTCAGTATCCTCACGTAATAGTACGGCGGCTGCTCGATGACCGTCTTCCCTTGTCAAGAGGAAGACGAAGAAGCTGAGGACGAAGAGAACGGTGATTCGCGAAAAGACGAATGTCGACGTCGCGATCGGCAATGTCGTGCGAGAGAATCAGCGAACGAGTGGCCAACAGTTGAGACTTCCTTGACGAGAATAAACCGATCGCGAGATATAACAAAATTGGCAAAAGCGCAACAAAACCATGTAGGATCACTTCTGATCACTCGTGACTTGAAAAGAGGCACGACCACAACACCATGATGTGGAAGACGAAATGGTCACGCTTCACCGAGTGCTTCTGCCGACGGCCCGGCCTCGTTTTGGTTCTGCTGCCGTGTCTGATCGTCGTCACCCTTTACCTCGTTTCCGGCGACGAGTACGAATACGAAGTGCTACAGTATCCGTCCTTCAAGTCGTACAACGTCACTGAAGGTGAGAGTCTTATTCTCTCGTATGTCTCCTTGTCAATTTATCGCTCGAAGCCTGACGCATATTTTTGCAATACAATATATACAAATGTGTTAGATAACACATTATTATTATTCTACTATTAGACATTGCAAATCGCGTTGCGCACACGCCTTTTACCGCCGTTATTGTTTTTAACTCACACACACACACACACACACACACACACACACACACACACACACACTCTCTCATCCCTTCTCTTTCATTAGATTTTCCTGTAATTATTAAAATGAATCCCGCGAATATCGCGCTTTCGTCCGT
>VBVR01000004.1:136803-165988 GCA_011638315.1 Tetramorium parvispinum
CACACACACACACACACACACACACACACACACACACACACACACACTCTCTCTCTCTGTATATGTATGTATTTTTAAATATTTTTATGTATAAAATAAAAGTTAAATAATTAATACTGATGGAATACTTGGCTGTTTTCAAAAGAATATATTTAACTACATTGCAAGCTATACATTTTTTCTTAATTTTAATTTATAAACTTTCTTTATGTTACATTCATTAAAAGAATTTTAAATTGTAGTTTGTGTGTGTTTTGTAAAAATAGTATGAGCAGTTACGGAAAAACCCGAATTGAAAAGTTTTATTTTGTATTTTTATTTATGTATATAAATGATACATTTACGTTCACGCAGATCGTAAATGTACTACTCTTCTGCTTATGTTACATAACCATACTGCAAAATAATTTATATATTAAAAATTCAAAGAAAATGCACTAAACCTGTGCTTAAAAATTAATATATGCAGCAATTGATTGCGATAAGTTCTCTATTTAATCTTTGTGAAATGAATAAATTAATGAAATATTATCCTTCGACTCATCAACTAGTTATAAATGATATCATATTTATTGTAGTGAAAAGAATAATTTATTGTTAGTAACAGACCGATATATACCCGATTGCGGATATGTTATGTAAATTTTCATTCAAGTTTATTTAAATTTCTATCTAATGTGTACTTGAATATCTTGAGAGTATATTGATTACCTTAAATGTTATCATAGCTGTATGTACAAAATTTCGTTCATCGTGAGAACGTCCCTTATTCGTTTATTGACATAAAATGCACGCTATCGAAATCTATCACAGAGTCAGTAGTGTTATAGAGAATTATGTTCGGCGATAGGCATGGTGGACGGTTACCTCGTGTGGAATCCAAAATGTCACATGCTGTCGAAAAAGCCTCTGGATCCGTCCATCGCGAAATTCGTGAGGAAGGAAAAACTGGAGAAATGTCCGAACGATCGTGTCTTTTCGCAAATTTCGAGGGAACCTAACGGCAGCATATTTCTTTCCCTCGATCCCATCATAAAGACCATGCACAGCGATGTCGTCTGTTGCTGGTCGTCCGTAGTCAGGCCCAAGGTGGATAGGCCCAAAAAGGACAACTACGATTCTACAATATCGTAAGATTTATCTCTCATCGTTACTCTATGCATTGAAAGTTTCAGAGTTAATTTAAGACATTCGACTGTCGTGAATAAACAAAATTTAATTAACCGAGAAAAGAATTTAAAAAAAGAAAACAACATCTGAAAAGATTCAAGTCGCAAATTATTCGGTCTATACAATAGAAAAAACACATGCCGATCTTTTCTTCTCAATAGAGTCAAGCAATGCGAGAACTTCACGGGACAAGTGATACTACCGCACGAAGTGGAGGTGGCGTACGTGTCATGCAAGACGAAAGCGAAGTCAAAGCCCAAGGCGAAGACGAAGAAAGCAAAGCTGTCGACGAATACGGTGTACGAGAACGTCCACGCGATCCTGAACCCAGAGAAGGTGCGCGAACGCATAGATCACAACGATAGCCAGGCTGGAAACTTCTCGAGGAAGTTAAGCGTGCTCGTTCTCGGCATCGACAGCGTTAGCCGGTTAAACTTCTACCGGGCCATGCCGAAGACCGAGAAGTACCTGCGCGAGACCGGCTGGATCGGTCTCAAGGGCTACAACAAGATCGGCGACAACACGTTTCCGAATCTGATGGCGATTTTGACCGGTCAGTCGCCACAGCAGGCATACTCGCGGTGTAAGCCGACAGTGGCCTACAAGCTCGACAACTGCCCCTTCCTCTGGCACAACTTCCGCAACGCCGGCTACGTCACGGCCTACGGCGAGGATGAAACAATCCTGAACACGTTCAACTACCTCAAGGTCGGCTTCGTCGAGCCGCCTACGGATTACTACTTGAGACCCTACATGCTAGCCAGCGAGAAACTTCTCAAAATCAAGAAACGGTAACTAGATTTAACTTGTAATTACAACTATCGTTCAAAGAGTAACCCGATCTTCTTGCCGACTGAAGAGATTTCTGTTCGCAGATTCAACATGAAATATTGTACGGGACCCGAGTTGAGCTTCGATCGGATCTTCGACTACGCTGTGAACTTTGCCCAAACCTTCGTCGATGTGCCATATTTCGGTTTCTTCTGGACAAACACGATTAGCCATGATAATATGAACGTCATCTCGTCAATGGACACTCGCGTGTTGAAGAGATTCGAGTTTCTGGAACAGGAGGGAATACTGAACGACTCGATGATAGTCTTCCTGAGTGACCACGGCATGCGCTGGGGTGAATTTCGCAACACCTTTGTCGGCTGGTACGAGGAGAGATTGCCGTACATCTATATCTGGCTGCCCGAATGGTTCCGTCGAGAGAATACCGAGGCCTACCGAGCCCTTGCGGTGAATCAGAATCGACTCACTTCGCCGTTCGATCTCTACGAGACGCTACGGGATGTCCTTGCCATCGGAGATGGTGATGCTGATTCCAGTTCGGGATGCTCCACCTGTCAGTCCCTCTTCACTCCCGTTCCCAGAGAGAGGGGCTGTAAGGACGCGGGCGTGGCTTATCATTGGTGCACTTGCACGGCTTTCAAGTCGATCAACGTCAATGATAGGATCGCCGCCGGTGGCGTGCGGAAGTTCTTGGATCATGTTGAGAGCATCGTGAAAAATTACAAGAACAAGAAAGGCTGGCGATTATGCGCGCGGCTCAAGCTGAAGAAGATACATCGGGTGGATCAGGTGATTGACTTCGGTATAGATAGTCCAACGTCCAATGTCGCGTATTTCTACATGATTCAAACGACACCCGGTAACGGCAACTTCGAGGTAACCATCAGATATCACGGCGACGGCAATTATACTTTATCTGACAGCGAGGTCAGCAGAATCAACCCTTACGCTGTAAGTGCCAGGTGTCTGAATCGC
Organism: Tetramorium parvispinum; assembly: GCA_011638315.1. NCBI lineage: Eukaryota > Metazoa > Arthropoda > Insecta > Hymenoptera > Formicidae > Tetramorium > Tetramorium parvispinum. Next base: position 139,744 of record VBVR01000004.1, read on the forward strand.
GGCATGAAGCAGTATTGTCACTGCGTAAAGTAAACCGAGCGAATTCAAGTTTTGACTTTGATTTGCAATTTTGTACTTCATTAGCGTTTCAACAAATCGAATCGGTCGCCGCAGAAAGGAGTCAACTTTTTATCAATTTTTTTTAAGCTAGAAAACTCGCTTAGAAAAGGCGTGATTCCCGAATTGAAAATACACGACGAAAAATATTCAGTTATTCAATATTCATTACTTTAACGTTTCTAAAACGCAAGACCTCGCGACGCACCTTTGCATGACGTTATCACAACAGTTTTACTTTTGTGACACGCGTCTTTTCGGTAACGCGCGATCGAACTTAATTGCTTCATTAAATGGATTGTACGACGATTTTGAATCAATTTTTGTTAAACGCGCAAATGTGTGAGGCATAGTTCTATTGATATGCTTGGTATATATCAAACACAAAAATTGATTGTCTCATCTCAAGGAACTAGGGACCTGAGTGTGCATATAAGTGAACATACTTTTGTTTAACGAGAATAGCTGGGACTAGTTTTTTTTCTAAAGCTGCAATAATAATCGATAATAATCGGTTTGATGTCAATGAAAATTGAATTCATTGATCTCCCCAAATAAAATTATTGTTAACAAATGGAAATTAAATACCTATAAGTTAAACGCCAAAAATTACGAAGGTTTAAGAACCGTGTGATGTACACATAAAAGTATTATTAGACGAAAGGCTAAAGAAATACTAAATTTATAAAATAGTATGCTTACTACTAGTATTTAAAGTGTATGGTGCATTTGCGCAATTCTAAATATAATTTATGATATGATGAATTGGCTGAAATTTATATGTACTCTATCAACGTTTGTGTAGTTTAACGGCGAAGAAATAATCGTGAAGAGAACGAGCATTGCGTGAAAAACAAATCCGAATCCCTCGGTAATTTATCGTGCGATTAATGGTGCACTGCGCTATCGTACATATCTTATCAGAAACACACGTTCATTGCACCGTGGATAATTTTTTCCACGCATCGTTGCACGTCGATCGATCGCGAATGTACATACGACACATTTCGTTCGAATCGATACACGTTAAAGATGCATGACGGCTTAAGTGCGGCTATAAGCACGTGAAAGAGCTAAGAACGTATCCGGAAGAGAGGATAAATGTAAACTTTCGTGGCGACGATGTATAACGCTCGTCTTTCTTACGAAATGTTATGGCATTAGCTGTTTGTAAGTAACGCGTGTGCCTGTCTTACAAGAAGTGCCAAATCCGTTCTGTGCTAACCAAGAATCGAAACAAACTTCTCTACTTCCCGCACCGACGCGACGATCCGGTTGTTATAGATTTTTCACGTTATCCTATGAGACATTGCAGCTTCCCTGGTAGAAATAATTTTACAACTTTTCGTATGAAAAATGTACGAAAACTACAATTTTTTATGATGTAATTACATTACTTCTTAGATTATATTTACGTCATAGAAATAATCTAAAAAGTTGTAGTCCCGATATAAAAAATTGTAATTTTTGCATAATTTTTCAAGATGTAAAATACAGTGTTTTATATTTAGATTTAAATTTTCAACATTTTAGAACCAACTATACTGAAATCTTTCTATGAGCAATTGTTCAAAGCTACAATAATTTACAACTCACTACATGTAATAAAAATGTAAAACGTTGTAGAAATATGTAAAAATTTATAAATACTTTTTACAACTCACAACAATTTATTACAACATACCATATTTCCACAATTTTCAAAATTTGTAGAACATGGTGACTTGTTGATGAAAATTTTATTTTTTTTCAGAAATATATTAATTATTATAAAATTATTTCCACCAGAGTTATGCGAAAGCAAAACAAATGAGCATGAACCAAAGTATTGCATTCACATAATAATGAAAACGAATGCAAACTGATCTAATCTATAACATGTTCTAGACCTGCCAAATAATATCTTAGAAACAAATTTTTGGAAAGCTGTTTCTCAATTTCACAAATCTAATATTAAGAAAGGTCTATCGCAATTTTTTTGGTTTCGTAAAGTTAATTACAAATTTATCAAAAGATTTATTCCTAAAATATTCTTTGGCAGCCTGAAATAATTTTTATATATTTCGTTTCGAAGTGTGTGGATCACTCTCGCGTACGAGGAGTATGGAATTTTACGTGTAAGCTGAAAACAAAAGCCAATGAATATTTGACATATATTTTACTATGACCTTACGTACATTTTATTCTGAATAATATGAGAACGTCTCATATAGTAAAGATGTATAATTAACGAGTATTTCGTAATTATTTGGAATCCACATGGGATTTCTATCCAGAAGCCAAGCCAAGCCATTAAACCGAATTACTTAGATGACAGAAGTAGAATCTAATTGCCAAAAACGTTTAGAAGCATTGCGTTCTTTGAGCATATGTTCTTAATTAAATCCCAGTTCAGTTTCAAAGACGAATGCAAACTTATCGCGAATTATTTAACGATTCTCCAGAAATTATTAATTCAAGAATTATTTATACAATTTGCGTATACGTCTTTAAGGATAGCATATTTTTATGATAAATCATTAAATTATTATCAACGTTACATCGTATGAAAGTATTTCTTTCCTAGCCCTTCTTTTCTTTTTTCTCCTTTCTAAAAATAAGACTGTTACAGAGTTCAATTTGATATGACATGATTTCGCTCTGGATATAATTATAATCTTATTATTATATATCTTTATTAAAAACTTAATTTATGCAGCATCCGATTATCAATATATTTATACATAGAATTTTCTACCTTTTTAAATAAATAAATATTAATAATTTTTTTATTATTCATTTTAATTAAAACTGCGATATATAAAATAAAAATTCTGTTCACGTTGTCGATCATAAACAAATTAATTTGATAATAAATTATAATAATGTCACATGTGTAAGCTTTTCTTACCTTCTCTTTTTTCGTTTTTTATTCATGTACACATACTGCACAGTTGTAATTTAATTATAAATAACGAGACATTTAATTCAATTATCAAATCTATAATAATATATATAATTATTACCAAAAGTTATACATTATTTCCGATTTTTTATTTTTAATGCGTTACCATTGAAATTTTTTTTATTAAACCAATTTTTAGCAAATTTCGATAGACAGATCTATCTTATCTTGTTTGTCAAAAGAAAATTAACACAACTGCACATGCTTGATTACCTTTCTGTCGTCTTAGGCTCCATCGAACGAAAGAACGAATTAATTAGACGAAGCATCTTCGCTGGAACGCCAAGTACGAGCGCGCATGTATTTCTCTCTTCTGGTTTGCTGTGACGATGCGATTAGATTGCATGTGGATCCGTGCTTTGGTGTACCAAACAGTATCATGGTGACCGTAGAGTGTCGATGTTCGTGGCCGACTTTGGGATTTCTGCGTGCTAGATACAAGTCGAGGACCTTGATGCCTTCGTATGGATTGTCTAGATCGCAGCTAGAGTGTCGCCGAGCGCAATGACGTTCTCGATATCCATTGATGCTTTTCGGTGTGTCGTTCGGCGTGTTCGCCATTGTTCTGGGACTAGTACATTCAACACGGCTGGCTGCTTCCGATACAATTTCAAAATCGTCCTGCAGCTTGTCACAACTGCTGCTGATAGTCGAGATCTTGCTGTCACGGGAGAACTTTTTGGAGGAACGGCGCAAAGTGTCGCAAGGCGACAAGACGGCTGTCGAATTGGTGCTACGATTAGATGATCTCGTCAATTTAGAACCCAGAAGTTTGACAATAGCGCTTTTGGAGACAGAGAAATCCTCCTCTTGATGTCCGACGATGTTCCTCGTGGAAAAGGATACGATCGCCGTTTGGTCGCATTCTGACTCCGGTATCTCACGATCTTCGACACTTGTCACAGAAGTTGACAGATCACCGACTGGAAGATTGGAGCGGCTAATGGCACAGCCGCACGCGCCCTCGCAGGAGCAACTAGTGTTTCTTCCATCCAAATTGACAACTCTTCAATTAAATGGCAACGAGTAAGATGGCAGTAAGAACAACATAAAAAATAGTAATATATGTATATATAAATCTTGAAATTACTCATCAACGAGCTCATCGTGATCCTCTTCTGAAACGTATTGTCTGTTCTCTTCCAATACTACTGTAGTATCTTCTCGGACAGTTTCACGTACGATCCGGATCTCTTTCGGAGAATTTTCGGGCCGTCGATTTGTACCCGAGGCACAATCTGTCCGACTTGTTCCAAGAGTTTCGGCGTTCTCGAATGAAGATGGACCATCGGGAGATAGACGATCGCCAGAAGTGGACTGAGGATATTGCGCGCTACGTCGTAGCCAAGTGCGACGAACTGGACAAACTTGTTTCATCGATGCTGATAAACTAGTTAGGTTCACGTTTCTCAATATAGTTCCTGGAGGTGTGATATATGGAGGTGGCGGACTCTCCGGTACACCTTGTGCACGTCGATCGTTTCTCGATGTCACCGTAGTCGTTTGGTTGCAACGACCGTTACTCGCGTCTTCCACGACTAAATAAGTAGAAGAGTTCACGTCCTCGTCGTGCCTTGATTATAAAATTTAAAACTTAATTCTGGAAAACTGTACAGTTTTGTAAATATCAGAACTTGATTATCAGGATTTTGTCTCCTCAAAATACCTCTGCAACAAGTTATATTAAATTATTTAATAAAAAATTTTAAAAAGTTTGACCAATCAAAATACAGAATGTAGTGATTAACTATTTATTTAATGAATGAATACGTAAACATTCTATTTTAATTTGACTGGAAAAACTAAAGAATATCGAGATAATAAACAAATTAAATTTTAAGAATACAAATAGAAGAAACATGTAAAATAGAGTGTACTTTTCATTTAAATTAAATTTAATTAAAAATATTTATTACTTTCATAAAATTTTGATATAAAAAAATTAAACTATTATAATGAATAACGTAGTTTTGTTGTGACAATCCAAATTTCTCGAACGTTTGAAATTTTGTTCGTTTTGGAATATCTTGCTGTATGTAATATGAAGTGTGAGAGAAAGAAACGTCTTACTGGTTTGGAGCGTTTCTACTGCAAATTCTGTCGCGGTTCAAACATCGAATCTTCTTCGATAAGGCGAGCTTTGCGACTTCTTCGTAGTCCGGCGGAGCTTCGTAGCCAGGTGGATCATCCGGAATGGATATTTCATCGATCCGTGCACCGTCTGTAATATCAAAAACTGTCCGAAGTGACGTGAGAGACGTTTTGTTCGCACTGGCTCACGGAAGGCTAACATTAGCAAGAGGCTTCCATTCATATTTTAAATTCGCGACGTAATTTTAATTTTTGCATAAACAGTCTGATAAAAATATATCAATCGCATTTTTTCTAAAACGCGCACCTAGAAGCTCACTGATTGTTTCCAGACGAGACTGCAGTTCCCTTTGTTGTCTAGCCCTGGCTCCTATTCTGTAGAGCAATATAATGAGAGCCGAAATCAAAACGATCAGACCGAGGCTACTGGCAACGAATATCAGGGTGGCCGTTTTCAGATCGGGATAGCGATCGATCTTCGGAAAGTAGTAATTCGCTTTGTTCATATGCCATTTACGATCGCGCGGCTCCACCTCCCAATCTGTACGTGACAATGTTATGTGGAAGGAAATTAATTCATAATAGAAATTAATAGAAATAATTAAATAAAAATACAAAATGAAATTAAAAATTAAAAAATACAAATCAAATATAAAATATCAAATCAGAATTTCTTAATCAGAATTAATTCAGAAGTATAGAGACGTACTTTGAAAACAAGTCGCTGGTTCGTCGCTGTTGTCACCGCAATGATCGAAACCATCGCAATTTAGCTGGCTTGGAATGCACCTGTGATTCTGGCACAGAAAATCGGTGCCCGCAAAGCAATCTGCAACCGTCGATCCAATCAAGGAGAAGTGAAACATGTACTAGACTTAATTGGAATAAGGCGATTATTCATCAACTCACCCATGTAACTAAAGGCCGTATAAGCGATTGCCAAATGAGAACTTGGACCGAATGTACCACGAAGACTTACATGGAATCCACTTGTAACCGGCGCAATGTGTTCCCTATGTCTGAGCGGTTGTAACTGACTCGTCGGATGTCGAATAACTTCCAGCGACATCAAGGCCGAAGTCGGTCCCTCCTTGATGATTAATTCCGTATTGCCAGCTGAAAAACGATTACGCTATAATAACAGCACTTATGCGAAAAAAATCGATTCTGCCTATTTCCCTGAGCAATCGCCAAGAATCACGCTTCACATTAATTCTGATGAAAGAGTAAATCAATTTATAAGGGAAAAGAAACAAAATTATATTCAATTTCTACAGGATATTTGCGGAAATTTTTCTCAATTTGTTAGAAATTTGAATAAAATACATGATTTGATTTTGTCTTGCAACGTACCCATGTCAGCAAAACCCACTACCTTCAGATACATGTGTGTCTTCATGTGCAAGAAATTCTTGGATGGTCTGATCAGCCAAACGCAATCGTAGATCTTCATTCCTCGGCCAACCATGTTCATCATCGTGATGGTACCGCCCAGATTTTCCACGTATCCACCGCAGTCGGTGATCGGTTGTATAGATTTGTCATACGTATGGCCGATCACGAAGGAATAAAAGGCCTTGTAACCGAGACCAGTACCACCGTTCGCATAGAATCTTATTAGCAAAGACGGACCGGAACTCATTATAACCGGCGGTCGAAATCGTGCACCGCTACTCACATCCAAACGTTGTCCATTCCAATCGTAAAACTGATTAAAGTAAATGTTAGACATATAAACGTCAAAATATGGCGATAAAATTCTTTAAAAATTAAACAGATACGTATTATAAGTCCTATGTTCCATTTATCACAAGATCCTTGAAAGTTCAAAACAAAATTGAAAATCTTTGTGAAATTATTCAAACAAAACAGAAATTTAAAAAATATTTAGAAAATATTTTAATATCTTAAACATTTTTCATTATTTGCAAACTATGTATATTATTTCATAATTTTAATAAAATGCTAAAAACAAATCGTTTCGCGAAAAAATTGAGATAAAATAAAAATACTTGACATTGATTTAATTTACAAAAGTTTCTTTGATTGCTAAAGATTACAATGAATTAAAAGCTAATTAGAAATGTACCTCCATTATGGAGACCGTCGCTAATTGAAAGTCGCTAAACAACAACCTGATGCGACAGGAAAGGGCTTCGCTGGGGCACGTTATGATATATTCCAAGCCCAAGTCGCGGGGATATCGAGCCGGAAAAAACGGCGAGGTCAGAATACCACCACCGGTTCCGTTCAAACCTTTTGTCGGTGTTCTCGATGTCATTTCCGTCCCTTTCAGATGCAATCTATTTCCTGCGAAACGAAAGCGTCGATTCCAGAATACTTTGTCCGTGCCGCGACCACGGCATGACATTCGATTAAAATCGAAAAAAATCATTTATACGTATTGTCGCGTGATGAGCAAGTACGTTTCAGTGCTTTCTACGTGATTCCGCAAATAGAATTGAGACTCACCGCAAATAGAGTAAAGGATTTAGCTTTAATCCAATTAGAGCTCCACGTGCTATTTTAACATTTCATTCAATGCTTAATATCTAAAGACTATTATTTTTGCATTCGGCCATTACTGTCATTAGTGTATTGATTCTAAATGCGTGCCACAACTCTTAGAAGATTGATCAGTATTATTAATAGGACGTTATATCCTTACTAACTTTCTGCCGTGTATTCGATGGTAAACGCGTGCTTGTGGGATTGACTGTAGAGCAGAGTTATAGACAGAGTTCTTGTGCTCGATCTGTACGTGATTGGTGCGTACAATCCACAGAAGGGCGAGCCGGAAACCTCTTCATAAGGTGGTTCCGAGAGCCACACGTAGTCGCACCTACAAAACGGATATATGGCTCCAAAGTGAGTTTGCGGTTACCACGATATACGAAGCGCCCCGAGAGAGTGACATAGATCTAATCTATATCCGGGACAGAGAGAGAAAGGGATATACCGATATACATATAGTTTTCTAGCCGCTTCCAAATACTTTACCGTTACCGTTCGCTATACGACAACGACTATAACTAACTTAGCGCGCTTAGCAGCTTATTTAATTATATTAAATCTATACAATCTTTTTATATATTTATAATTATATACGTGTTATATATGATTTTATCTCAAATCCACGCAAAACGTGTCTCTCTCCAAAATTTAAGCACATTTAATTTTGAGCTTGCAATTTTGGCTGAATTTGCACTATTTTAAAGCGTAGAAAGTATAGAAAATTGAAACGAAAATTTTGACAAATAAATTATTCAATATTCTTTGAATATACGTGTCAATCTTTTATCAATTTGCATCATACAGAAATACATTTTCTAAAGAAATATAAAACAGAATATTGTTATATTATTAACGCAGCTCTCTCTCTCTCTCTCTCAAGTATGAATAAATGTGTTTTCATATGCAAGCAATATCGGATACATTAGAATAAATACCAAGTTTTAAAATATGTTCTAAGAAGATTATTTTAGATAATCTGTTTATTTTCCTTACTTATTTATCACTTTCAACAGGGTATTCATCGATATGTCTCACCTGCACGGACTGTCCATGACGACTCCTCCGTCGCCACAATGATGTGGAAGCACGATATTCTTGAAGGTGACAACTATTACGCAGGATGGACAAGTGACTAATTCGAGGCTGCATTGATGATGGGAACTGTTGATGGTGGAGGCATAAAGACGCGGCATCAGTTGTCTCGGTGACGTTCTGACGAAGGTGACGTTCTTCGCGTAGAGAATACTCTTCTCACCCAACTCCAGATACAGACGTCTACCATTATGAGGTCCGCAAATGTCCTCGTTTCGTATGACGTTCCCAATAGTTGCGAGGATCCACCAAAATGTCACGAAGATCACTGAATCCGAATAACAATGTTTTTTTTTTTTAAAGAAATGCACGAAATAACGAATAATTTTTTAAGGCTTATAGGAAATATAATCTTCGAAAGGAAAAAATAAAATATAAAATAAAGAAAATGTAAGATTTAATTTCTTTCCATAAAAATTAACATTTCAAAGAGAATTATATAATATTTTTGATCGCAAATCGCAAATCGCAAACTTTGCTAGCATTTTCGGTAATTTGTGGCGAGCAAACTGTGCGTAGATCAGACACTGTATTTCTTACCATATTTGGAGTGAAACATATTCGTACCGTGGAAAGCGACGTTCTGCACTTTCCATCAAGAAACCCGACATGATTGTGTATAATTTCGTTAGCGTTAGGGGACAGTGTCACATATCTCGCCAATATCGAATAAGGCATTCTTATGGCATCCCTCGAGCACATGGCGATCACGTTGTTCTTGCAGAGTTCAACAAAATCATAAAAAAATCGTGGCAAAATTGTCTTATTTTTTTAGAGTTTTTGACCAATTATCTTCTAGGGAAAGGTTGATTCCCGCCCTCGAGCTATTTGTATGTTTCAGTATCAGCTACGTAGCAGCCGAACTCTGCCCGTCCTGTGAAAGAACGAGTATCTGACAATGAGAGAAGGAGCAACCTTGGGGTGGAGTATTGTCTCCTGTCTGTATGAAATTAATAGAGTTTCCGATTTAATTAAATTTATTATTATTAAAATCTTTTTATTCTTACAAAGATCTTATCAAACAATAAATAGTTGCATTAGTAAATATTTTATTAAAAGTCGCGAATTGAGTTATTATAAATGAGCATAAGGATTAGGTTTTTAAATGTTGATCATTTTGATCTTCTTTGTATGTTACAGTGTGATGATTGCCTGGTGACAAGTCCAACAAGTCCTGAGAGGAAGAGCAGGTCTAGGGCAGACCGTGCGGGCCTCGGAGGAGCAACCTTGGGGTGAGTATCCCTTGTATTAAATTAATAGTTCTTTCTTTCCTATTTATTTCTACTTATTTCGATAAGTTAGAAATAATTAAAAAAAGAAACATTTTTAATTTTTATAAAAGCTTATTTTCATAAAGTTCATTTTCAGAAAATAGGTGATTGCATGAGTATTGAATTTATTGACACATAGCCTAGAACAGAACCAGACGTGTGCACCGTCGCGTTACCCTTTGGTCCAAACGTGGCTCGTGGCTATGTAGTTCATGTGCACGTTTTCCAACTTCCGCAGAGGGCGTCGCGCGTTCGCGAATGACAACTGATGACAACTAAAACCGGATCCCGGGCCGTTTCGTCTGGTTTCGTCGTTCAGGCTTTTCTTTGGCGCTACATTAGCGAGTTATGAAAAATCCTGATCTATTGACGGATATGCCAGAATCGGTTGATGTGCCCGAGATGGACCTCAGCATCCAACCAGAGAGACAAAGATTTCCTTTCTGCATCGTTTGGACCCCGTTGCCCATTCTAACGTAAGTCGCTCTTGGTTAAATGTACCATAATCTCGAGTCTCCGATTCTGTATATTTCATATTCGTCAAACTGCAAAGCTGACAGTGCTTATCGTTTAACGTTGACAGCTATCGTAAAGTGTGAAAATAATTGACGAAATGTACAAATTTCTCTCTCGAGTCAAAATTAATCACGCTGAACAAAATTATGTGGTTTATCGATTGGATAATTGGAATATGGAAATTGCTTGATTTTTAAGACACATTCTGCCTTTCATCGGACACATGGGTATCGCTACGTCAACGGGAGTAATAAGAGACTTTGCTGGCCATTGTTATGTCTCTGAAGATAACATGGCATTTGGTAAACCTGTCAAATATTTGCAACTGGATTATACCAAAGCCAAGGGAGGCTGGGAAGGATGGGATGCTGGTATAGCGGAAGCTAGCGAAATTTACAAGAGCAGAATGGTAACAGAATCGTAAATTCAGAGGGTGGGAAGCTTTTATTTCACAACTACAGTTCAAAACTAACTTTCTTACAGCATAATTTATTCTGCGACAACTGTCACTCGCATGTGGCAACAGCTTTAAGCTTGATGTCATATGACAATTCGAAAAGATGGAACATGATTAAACTTGTGTATCTTATGTCACGTCATGGAAGTTATATCAGGTAAAAAGAAATATATGTGAAAAGAAATCATGCTACTTTTCGATAATACTTGTCACGTTTGTTTCAGTATTCTGGGCATTCTTAAAGTTTGGTTACCTTTCTGCGTACTTCTCACAATTGTATTAATGTTAAGTTTATGTGTACTTTAATTACATATATAAATCAAATGTCAAATTGAAATTATACATATAATTATACATACTAAGATATAATCTTATCTTGAAATAGTCTACGAAAATTTGACAAGCAAGAACATTTTTTTTATATTAATATAGCTTTTTTGAAATGGTACTTTTCAATATTGCACCTTCAAATACGGATATTGGTTACAGGTACATGAATTTCGTATGTTTTAAGGGATAGCAAACTCCATTGGAAATACAATATTTATATCCATGTGTTAGATATAAATATAATTTATTTTGTTTAATTTTTATAATTTAAAATGCACATACATGTTGACTACATAAGCATTATGTAATAAAATTAAATCTAACAATATGGCTTCTCCATGACGTTATATTATGTATGTTTATATGTGTGTACGCTTAAAGAAAGTAATTATTTTTGTATATCTACTATTTTACACTTATATACAGCTTTATAATCGCTAGACCTGTTTTTTTTCTTAATGTATTTGCTAACACATGTCAAGAGACATGCAACATTGAACGTGTACTTCAATTACATGTAGTTGCAATTATGGCAATAGTGGCAAAGAAATTATCTCCTTATATTCATAACGATTGATGCCTAAAAATAAATTTTCTTCTCAAAAGCTTAGTAATCACGTATTAACACATCCTCTTTTTTTGTACATACTACAAATGTGTTTTTGCTTGTTCTTATATAAAAATAGGAACGCTTTAAAAAAGTGCGATCTGTGTAGAATATAAGAATCAAACTTGACATCTGTTTGAGCATTATACTACGCAATATTCGTCTCTTAAAAAAATGTCTATTATATATCCGTATATAATTACAATAGATATTTATGTACCTAAGTTTGATTCTTTAATTCGTAGAACTTACATTCTTATTATACACAACTGCAACAATCGAACAAGTTTCAAATTAATCATTAGTTCTGCTATCCATTTCTGAAATAACCCCCATTTCGAGAGAGAAGTCATAATCATAATTCTGATTCTCTAATCTTTCGACGAAAGACATTATTTCGCTAATCCGTAGACCGTCTATCTCCAAGTCGTTGTTCATGTTACTTTGCAACTGTTTGCATAATTTAAATGGTACACCACTTAGATAATGCGGAACGTCCGCTTGCTGAATTAGTTTGGGTAAATTACCAGCTGACATTGTGGGATTCAACGGTGTTCCACCAATAAACGGGTACAATCCACTGGGATAAGGAGAACCGTGAGCCGCAACGTCCGGTGGCAGGGAGGTTCGTCGTTTTTCGATTACTATAAAGTCATCCCCTGGATCCGCTGGAGGTCGTTCCTCATGCTCATCCCTGGATTCGGGAGGTGAATCCTTATGCTTCTTTTTGCCAAAGAGCCAAGACATCTTCTGCAAAAGATTTTCACTTAAAAATTTGTCTGGATTCTTTGTTGTGAATAGATAAGTCACACCACATCTATGTATACATATACACGCTTAAAATTTGACAATCTATCTCTAAATAACATAGCTAAGGGAAAAATCTAAAAAGTCTAAAAAGAATCGATTTGCGCAAGCTTTGGAAAGTCAAAGCTCTTCTATTTACAACAATAGGAGAAAATTCAAAGTCGCCCTTGTAACAATTGGAGCAAGTGCAACATAGGTTAACCTAGATAAAACAAACAAAACATTTTGTTTACAAGGTACTACCACGGAATTGTAAGCACTTAAAATTGTATCTGCAAAAGTCCATTTTTATAACTTTTGCAGACGAACCGCTCTTTCCCCTTTCTCTAAACTCTAAGCTTTGATTTAACAGCACGAAAGATAAAAATTTGTCCAAGATTTCCAAGAGAGATTAAACAAGCTCGAAGCTGTCGAAAGCTGTCGAAAGCTGTCGGCACAGCTCGTGATGGGGGGAAAAGTCACAGGATTTACTCACGTGCAGGCAGGTTAAAAACTAAAAAAGGGGATCTATATGGCACACTGAACGAACGGCAAACGGCGAACGGCCCTTGCTACAAACTGACCATCCTGCTAGGCGCTTTAATCAGTCTCTTCTTCGGGATTGATAAATCGCTACGCGAGTGGACGTGAGATAAGCCACGACTCGGCGTCAAGTAATGTGCAAAGTAACTCAAAGTCAAGTCGCTTAACGAAGTAACAAGTTTGCCTGTCACCTCGCCAGATGTCAATATGTCAGTTGGTGTTTTAACAGCACCATCCGCACTCAAATAAAATGAAATGCATGCAAATTGAACGCACGCATTGTTTCCTTGGGAGACAAGTGTAGAAGGTGCAGCTGACTTCATAGTGCATAGAAATTTAACGGGAGGCGAGAATCACTGAGAATGACTGAGAATGACGCGCGGTGGCGTCATCGCGAGTTTCGAACGATCGCAGTGGATCGCGCACTCGGCCAACCGACGCCAATTACAATGCCGATTATCTTCCCTCTTTAATCTTAGATGGTTATATCATCGCGTTTGGACATTATTGATCGTATCTATATATAAACGCTTGGGCAACGCAAGGTATTCTATAAATACACTTTTGAGAGAATCACTTTTACACAGCCATCCCTCCCTCTTATCAATCTTCGCGACAAGAACAATGGAATTATCGTAGCGTAGTTTTACGCATAACTATTACGATGTACCTTAATTGCAATTATGTAAATCGTTTACTCTTTTGAATTTCTTCATAAAACTGATATCACATCTCAATGAATGTCGGTGAAAAAAGTCACAATCTGGGAAAAATTTTTCATATATAATTATTTATAAGATATGTCTATTGTATACATCCCTCTCTCTCTCTCTCTCTTTAATAATCTTTGTTTGAATATATGAGAAAAATAATAGAAAAATAATTTTGACTTTTTTACAAGTAAAATAATGAGAAGCTTCTGGCTTTGCAGAATAATTACTCCTTTATTAACGGAACTTTGAGCTATAATATCACATCGCTAATATATTTGATGTGATTCGATGAAATTTATTATTAAATAAACTACATAATACACTACATAGCAGACTTTGCTGCTTGCACAAACTACCGCTAGATGGTAGCACTGTATCACCTCTCGCGTCTCGGAGACGGAAAGCAGCAGACACTTTGAAGACTCAAAGTTCTCGTCGAAGATTCATCGCTCGTAGGTAAATGTCGTGATTGTCTAGTAAACCGACAAGTTGAAAGAAACAAAAGAACCGTCCATTTTCGATAATCCGACACAAAGTATGAATGATTTCGCGTGCGGAGTCAACTGCGTTCAACTACGTTAGCCTACGGCATTAATTATTCATACGCATTAGCATGAATTCTTTTCATTCCGCTGGCAATATCTAGCGAGGAGGGCGCGGCAAGCGGCAAGCGGCAAGCGGCAAGGACTCTCGCCGCGCGTTCAGCACTTCAGCACTTCAGCACTTCAGCCGCCAGCGTCGATTTCAATGGTACGACCGTACGAGCGGCGGCGGAGGCAGGCGGAAGTAGCCGAAGAGCCACGCGCCGGCCGCCGCGCGCGTAGGTCGCAGCTGATTACCACGGGATTCGTGCGCGCGCGCGCGCGCGATCTTGTTTTGCGGAGCGGAGATCCAACGTTACGCGCGTCTCCTCGCGCCGTCGCTTTCGGACGCATGCGTGACGCGAGCAACGTATCACAACGTATGGCATCTCGCCGGTCGCGTAGTTCGGCAAAGCGCGTCGAGGTAGCGGCGCGATCGCATTGTTTTTGTGTGCTCTGTGCCTCGCCGTCGCCGTGTCCATCGCGCACGCACGGATCGCGACTTGCCGAAACGTACCGCGCGAGTGAACCGCATATCCGGTCGAGTCATCCGACTCCTATTCGCGCCCTTTGACCGCCAAGCGTCATCCCCTCGAAGGAGACGGCGGCAGACGGCGGCATCGCGCGCGAACCATATAGGTGTGGCGGGTAAGTATGAGCCGTCTTTCGTTCGTTATTTCGCTGTGTATGTAAGCGCTTCTATTCGCGCTTCCAGTCTATACGATGTCACGGCACTAGCCGACACTCTTTCGCCCCTCGAGTTTGCTTCTCAACGTAGCGCAGCGCGGTTTGTCGGTGCGCCACGTTGTCGCGATGGCACGCTGACGTTGAGAATGTTGAAATCTCGATCGCAGCCGAACATTATTTTCCAACTACGTACATCAAATCGATGTACGATGATTTAATTATTTTAATCGTTGCGAGTAATTCCATTCCAAAGACGTGCGCTCTTCATGTCGCAAATTTCGTCAAATCCGTCGCGCATGAAATTGCGTTGTACTGAGAGTCTCGTTCTATCGATATTTACCGTGACGTATTATTCTTCCGCTCGCTCCTCGAGATTATCTCTCGTGAACACCTGACCTGACCTTTTGCGAGTTATGTATACTTGTAAACAAAAGCGTTGCGCTATGAGGTCCATAGGGTCAGTGATTATGATTTTGAAATATTCAGATTTTGGAGGGAAAATTAAAAAAGTAACATCTATGTAAATGTTTTTATTAACCAACTATTTTAATTGATATATTATTGATTCATATTGGAGCAAAATCAAATGTACATTGAATTTTTACATATTTTTATATCAATGTGATAAAAAAAGTATAGTATATCTCAGTCATAAAAACTATAATTTATTTATAAAATTAAATCTTAATAGTAAAGCAAATTCGATTTGTTTAAATATATGAAATACGAGACGTTCTTGGTTCTCACAAGGTTGAAATAATCATGTATATATGTGTAAGTTCCACTTAATATTAAATAAAAGTATATAATAGACACATTTAAAGTGTTTATAAGGATTGAGACAATGAATCAATCTGACATTGCTAGTAGAAATTTTATATTCGATATCGATGAGATTTGACTGTTGAAATTTGAAAGAAACTTAGCATAGTTTTATAAAAAGAAGTACAAACATTAAACTTGTACCGCTATCTTTTTTACCTTTAGCTTTTGTCCATCTAAAAAAATTTACCATCTTAAATATATTAGCTTAATTTAAGACATACGGGTACAAGTAGTATGAAAAAAGAATGTAAAAGGAGGAGAAAACGCGAGAAAATGTAAACGGATTCATATTCTTATTTTGCAAAGTTAATTTGAATATCACTTTAGCGAGGTCTATATTACCTAAAGGGAAAAAAAAAGTTTCTACTGAACTGCTACGCACAATTGTAGTTTTTGCTAAACTGTGGAAGGGAAAATTCACGAGGAGATTGCTCGCTGTCTTGAGAAAAAAGAAATGTATGCATAATTTAAAGTAAAGTAAGTGATAGTTGGTCTTGAATCTTACCAGATCTGTACAAATTTAATAGAGTTTACAAAATCTGAGAAAACGTTAAACTTGATAGATCACTGGTGCTTGCAGTATGCATTTTATGCAGTATGCATATTTATGCAGAATATACATATTTATGTAACATTTTGCGCGTTTTACATATTATACCGTCTCGTTTCTATATATTCACGTTGTTTGTACTTTACGAGACAATACGGTACAGATAATTCACAAAATTCGTGTTATCTATGACGCGAGTTGTGCCAGCAGGACCGAAAGACCAATTTTCGGGATTTTATAGAGATCGTTGAACAATCACAATGATAAAAATAACTAAATATTTTTAAATGAATATATCAACATAATTAATTTGTTTCCGTAGATGGAAGAAAAGCAGTGACTCGGTTAAGCCATTAAACCATTTAATATTTATATGATCTTTTTCGTTAAAATTATACCAAGTTTCTTTATGCATGTAAAACATGTGTCTAATGAAATGTAAGTAATACGATTATACTTGACACGTATTTCAAATATAACGGAATAATATTTAAAGTAAAATTGGGAAAATATTTTTTCGTCGAGACTTTGTAAAATGTTCATCCTTGAAATATTTTTGTCGAGGTTTAGCTGCGCTTGATTGGATAGCTGCCGCACAAGCCGCGAGAGATCCAAGAGAGTTAGAGAAGCGAGATTCGACATCCGCGTTTGGAATCGCGTGCTGAATCGTCGTCCGTTATCTGCGCAGCGAGCAAATTAATCCTCTATTCAATCCTCTTTTTAATCCGCGTCGCGACTCGGCCGCGTGCGTGTTTCATCGTGACTTTAGAAAGCGCTGCGTAAAGGCAGGCTACGTTAAGCGATAAAAAGCGAGCTGCACAGTTTTTGCGCGTTATCACGTAGAATCCGCGATCGCTCGCATTAATGCCGGCGGCTATCACGAGCGTGCCGGCGGCAGTCCGGCAGTAAACGTTGCGCCATGAACGGAACGACGAGCGGCGCGTGGACTTAACCTTTATATCTTTTTTTATTCGCGTGTCGCGGCCGTTATATTTTTAATATCCTTATAGGTCAGAATTTATAGGGAAGCTCGAGTTATAAATATATCTCGCTTTTATTAAGTAATGAGTTGCGTCGAATTAACTGCGTGTGGAGGATCGATAAGGCACTTTGCCGTTTATTCCCCCTTACCGATCTTCCCTTCTCTCCGAGATGTTCAGTTACCACGCGTGTCAATGATGTATCGTTATATTACGTTGAATAAAAGCCATGCGCGCGCGCAAGAGAGAGAGACAGAGAGAAAGCGTTGTGTAATCTCTGCGAACAAACGAATATAGTTGCGATTCAATTAATTAATTAACAGAAATCGAATTTATATTGTTCTATAATAAGAGCAAAACTGAACTTGATCCATTATGTTCGTTTTAAATATATTGGCTCTTTGTCTCTTTTACATCCGTTTGCAATTTGAAAGAGCGCGATTCGCGCGAGCGATCGATGATAGGACTGTGAGATCGAGGTGTTTTATCAGCTGTTATTACGCAAATGATACCGTATATATATATATATATATATATATATATATATATATATGTATATAAAATCGTGCAAATACTCATGGAAACTAATGTAATTCCGATGCGTTCAAGAAAATTATCTTCGTGTTTACTCGCGATACGCAGTAATTGGCTCGGGATACGTCTCACTGCATTCACAACATGGAAAATTTTACGCTGGTCGAAATTAGGTTTCTAAATATTTAATGTACTCCGCAACATTCGTAACGCGTATAAATTTATATGTCGAATGTGTGACATTTGGCCTGCCCCTTTTTTCGTCGTCACTCCGTATATCGTGTAATTTATTTTCATCAGCAGCCGCGATATGTATCAGCGGACACGAAATATATTGGCCGGTAATTATTTTAAATCAAAATTGTGCCATCGCGCGCGTACCACGAAAGAGACGCATCTGCGATAGGTATATATCCAACTGTCGCCGGCACGAATGGACGTTAAACGAAATCGATAAGTTCGAATAGTTGTAATAATTAAATTTAGGCATCGATAAACCAGGCGAACATGTCGCGAGCTTTTAATTGGGCACCGGATAATTATGTCTCTCCATATGTATTTACGCAGGCCCACGTGTCTACTTAACTAGCTGTATTTAGTCGCTTTGTCTTCCTCTTCTTTCTCTCTTTATTTCTATCGTGTTTATATTTATCGCGGTAAAGACGATAACCTGCAAAACTGCGCGACAACAAAACGTGTACACGCGATCGGCGATAAAATATTTATTTTACAACTATTATTAGTTTTATCGAGCACACTGAGCACAGTTTGGTATATTGAAAAAAAATGGATTATACGTTGATGAAACGTTATTTCGCTTTTCGTCCATAAAATTCAATCAGATTGATCCTTCCGTTTCGCAAACAGCAGTCCATTCCGATCGGCGGGCAATGGTTGTATATGAATTTTTATGACTTTAACGGTTGCACGGAGTGTATATTATGTCCCGTTTATAAATTGTTATTGTCGGATGACGAATGTACCGAATTATTTTTTTTTTTTTCGATATCAGAGAGATACGTACGAAATATTGCCAACGCGAGAAAATTTTCGTCTACTTAATAGAGATTTTAATAAAAATTGGCGGGAATTGCATTATTTTTATGAAAATTAATATATTATTAGTGTATTAATTGTCATAACATGCTACAATGTGCTAATTCTCTATCTAATAATTTGACCTAAATTTATGTAAAATTTATAGAATATAAAAATTAAACTTACCAAGTAGCACATTGCTATTTATTTAGTAATTCATACAATACGTATCGCATATACATTTGTGTTGCAAATGATTGATAATGATTTAAATAAAAATTTCTATGTTTAGAATTCGTATAACAATTTTACTAGGAAATTTGTTTGTGTGGTAACTTATCTTTCTTAAATAACAAGTAAGATATTTAAGGTTCGATAAATTAAAACCAAATATAGTAAATTGGGCTAGTTGCTATTGCTAAATATATATTGTCATTTAAATAAACATCACCGATATAGTGTCAAACGTTTTGACTTGCAGTTAGATTATTTTCTATGTTTCGAGTCTCGAGAAGTAGAGTTTACAGCTGTGTTGTCATTTTCCAAGATTGTCATATCAAATTACACTGTAATTAGAAATTGGACCGAATATTTAATCTTTATTTTACCTAGATAAATGTTATAAAGGTCAACATTGACAGATTGATAAATTTATTAGAGAACAGTGTACATCGACACAGTTCTAAACTCTATTTCTCAAAACTCGATTAATTAATCCAACAAATTCACTTTTACCATATCGACAAGAAAATTAAGCATTGCATATATGTCTCAAATTACGTTTACATTTCAATTACGTACGTATAATCAATAACGATTTATGTTTTGAATTTACCATTTCTTTGCATGTATGTACACTGAAGATGACTTCATTACAGCCGAATTTACTTTACCTTTTTTCTTAATTAGTTGTAAAGAACAGTTTATTAAATATTTTAAAATTTAACGCAGCCGATGTGTGAAATCGGTTACATCTCAAGTTTTGGTGTAAGCTGTATACAGGAGAAAGTATTCTTTCGTTTATACGTTCACGTATTGTGATCGATCGAGTAGTTTATTTTTATACCTCGTAAGTGAAAAACTACAGTTTGTCGTGTCACAATAGTCAATAACGCGGGATTTGCGAGATCCCTTTTTTTTTTATCGAATCATAGGAATGGTATCATCGACAAACGCCGTACAATCTGCCCAACGAGCAATTTTTGATAAAGGCAAACCACCAAATTATTACGGACAGACGGTTATTAGCTGCGTAACCGCTGATTATTATATTCGCCTCGCGAATTCGAAACCTAATTAAATTGATTTATCACGACCACGGGATATTTACATGTGGCCGTCGAATGTATTCTTGTACATACAAAGAAATTGTTTTGTTAGTACAAATTATTCATAAGAGACATTTAATCTTTCTGATGCAATTTACGATAGTATTGTATTACCAATATCTTGTTAAAAAACAAATATAAAAGAGAGAGAGAGACATGAATTTTTAACAGGCACATGTAATAGACTAACATATGATTCACCCTTGGATGAGATAATCTAATCGCTGATTACATTATTACTTATACTTATAATAGTGTAGGTGTTAGTTTCAATTGACTTTTCACGCGCCGGTTGTCCCAACCTTGATTTCGGCACAAAATGGAAAATGGATACTGCGGACGGATCATTGAGTCCATATCTATCGAATTAAAATTGAATGGAAATTAGCAGTAAAGTTAACTCCCAGACAAACTGTTAATTTGTAAAATTGTCGAACGGCTTGGCTCTCGTATTTGACCGTATTGTTTTTAGTGGTGCCTAATTTATCGCCTCGCGGCGTAAATAAGTCAGGAAAGTCCCGACGATCATCGGAAGATCCAGCGACAGATTCCGTGTCGCCCTGTCGCGCTATCCCGATCTGTTCCGCTTCGTTCTATTTTAGGACATTATATGTGGCGACAACTAGGTCAGCATTGAAGTAGTATCCGTATAATTTCGTAGTTGCAACGGAAAGGAAGGTTTTAGAATATTTTTCCGTTGTCTTTTGTTATCTGAATATGTTTCCGTGACTCAAGTGCACATGACGCTAAAAATAACGCGTTTACTTTAAATAAGTAAAAAAAAACTGACGCTGTAAAGATAGTATCTTCAAAGTGCTTTTTGCGCAGAAACCAACGACATTAGAAGGTTGCTAATTGTTAATACTTCAAAACATTTTCTAAATAAGAGATATCTATCTTCAAAAATTATTTACCAGAGTAAATGTGTCTGAAATTAATATTTTAGTTTAGTATAATCGCGTGTCAAATTTTCAAATATAGATACAGTATCAACATTGATACGACAAATAATACAAAAATAAATGTGAATTATGTAAACTAGTTATGTAAGTAAGCAATATCGAAATTGTGAATATTTAGATTCTTTCAAGTCGCATTGTAAATTGTCTTTTCAAAATGTTGAGTATATTCTTCAAGTTTCTTCAAGCTCGCATAATTTGTAAACGAATCGCGATTCTTGCTTTTGCAATATGCCTTGGTGCCCTATAAATATATTCAGATGACAACCACGACCACGAACTTCCTCCTCGCAGCTTGTGCCAAACAGAAATTCCGGTGTGTCACGAGAAAGCGTCTAATACGCGTCTCACGGTTCTCTAATTGAATCGGTGTTAAAACGTGACATCAAGACCACCGCGTAGATAAATGAATAATTCATCTTTTATGCACGTATAATCATCGGGATTATCGTTATAAATCTTTTTTATACCTTGCCGCGTTGGACTAACGTTGACCAGCGACTTCTGTTTTTATACATAATCATAGTTTTATTTTTTATCGGATATATAATATGCTGTGCTGTTTATGAATGAAATTTTATTCACTTCAACTATATGTGCTACTTATAATAATGTTTGAACTTTTGTGTACATATTGCATCGTCATGTCTTTTAATCCCGTATTTATTTGTATCTTTTTCAGAAAGTCGATGTGATGCAGAAGTAAATAGTGATTGAACGTCCCGAGAGGTTAAATGTACGGCACGGTGGATATTCAAACACCAGGATGACCAGCGAGCATCCGTCGACGAGCGCAGTTGCAGCAAAAGGTAAGTGTGCATATTTATTAATATGAATATACATTTGTATATGAGACGGAAAGAGTTTTCATTACTTGTGATAACATTAACTTAATCAGCGAAATCATGATTAATTTATAATATATCAAGAACGATACCCCAGTTCTCTCTCTCTCTCTCTCGGCGTTATTTTTTGAATAATTAATGGTTTAATTTAAAAAATTCTAAAACAGAAAATTAAATAATTAGGCTAAAAAATTTGATGATGTCCGCTACTAGTACATTTAAATTTACTAGATAATCATCGCAAATCATATCGCGGAAATATAACCTCTATTTATAATTGTGTCATGTATAATCTTGAATATCGTGATTAATCAAATTACATTTTTAACGTTTGATGACATGAGCTTTTCAAATCGAGTACATTTCCGGTGAATTCCAATTTTAATACTGAAAATATGCAAGAATTACTGCATTTATCAACAGTATAATTAGCATAACATGCATTTTTTATAATCGTCGAGAAATCGAGAGCTCATGAAAATCATATAGATTTTGATTTTTATTAATCATAAATAATTTTCATGATGTATAAGTACGTCAGGCAACGTAACAAACAGATGATAGTATTAGTTATAGTAGTGGTGTAAAATGGGCAAGAAGGACTATTTCAGTCCCTAACGTCACCTAAATCTATAAAGAGTATGGTTCTGTGACTTTCCGCTAAAAATTGTATGTGGGATGGAGGCCGGGAATTTTTTTGAACTTGAGGCTCCTTCGTTAGTAATCACCCCAACCAACAGGTAAATTAAATGCAAAATGTAACAAATTTACATAGAAAATGTATTGCTATTGCGGAGCACGAGGTCTGCATCATCGATCATAATTTTCGCATTTATTCCATTAATATATTGAATGAGTAATCAATTTTCATTGCGCGCTTTTTCGATTTTTATTGACAAAAAAATACAACGCGTGTGGGAACATTTTGGAAATGTGGCCGACAGGATGTCAGAAAAATACTGCCTCGTGGCGAATTTACGTGTGCACGATATTTTCACGAATATTTTTCAAAGTCTGGCTTTGCTACTGTTCATGAAACTTTTGCGTGACGCACAAAGAGGTTATCAATTTAATAAAAATATAACTGATGTCTAGTCTAAAAGAACAGCTGTTATAAAAGTGAGGAATTGTTTTTAGATAACTGCATCTATAATATCTTGAATAACAGAATTGTATAAAACGCGAATAAACGGATAACGTGACAGATTAGGTAAAAGTAAGTTAAAGTTAATTCAGAAAAGATCTATCTTTCACTATCTTTTCATGTTCTCCGACATGATCGATAAAATATCACAATCCGCATAGGCGAAAAAATTCGAATCGATAGAATCGTGGAGACACGCGTCTTCGTCATGATGTTAAGAATTCCGGAATGCCGCTTACATAGCATGAATTCCCGACGGTCGGTTCGAAACGCGCGATTCAACCACTGAGTCGACGACGAGGATACCGTGAAACACAGCGCAACGTGCGTTTGTATTTGTGACATCCGGATAACACGCCTGTAGTGTCAGATTACCGTACAAGTACGAGAGACCCTTACCCAGGGACTTCTAGGCTTGAAAAAGAAAAAAATTTCCATGTTTTATATTTTTATAAGTGTATCATCATATAAAAGAAATTATTTAATTATTACACGACTGTCTTTTTGTTTAAATAATATTTATTATAATATTTCCAAGTACATCTTGTAACATATGATACGTATGTATCTTGTCACTTTACATTGAAATCATCTTTCAAATGATTTCAACTTGGAGCCTTTGAATCTTTCTTGATACAAGATTAATCGTGACGTCTTAAGCAAGAAGTCCGCAAAATCAATTTGCGCCAAGGGTTCTAAAATATCATAGTCCGCCTCTGCACGCCCGCACGCTCCGGAATATTATTGTCCGGTACGGCCCCCGAAATAGCATGTTTGTTGCGCGCTGAATTTTGCGCGCACGCGGCCGCGCCGTGCCACGCCACGCGTGTGTATGTACACATGCTCGGCATTTATATTAATAGAGCGTGCACTTTTGCCGCGCCGCGATGACCCATGCACGACGATGGGACCGCAGCGACGTATCCAACGTTACAGCGGCCCGAGCGGCACGCGCCTCGAGCGCACAAGAGGCCAGGCAATCTTAGCTCTGCTGAAATACATATATTCGCGTCTTTACGGATCTCGCACTTATAAATCGCATCTCATCGTCACGGGTTTTCATTGTCATGTTTACGCCGGCGCGAATCGCTTCGATAGAAATTGACATTTGTCGCGCGTCACGTACGTTCATCATTTTGATAAAAAGATAGTAGAAGCATATACTTATCCAGCTTAAGAATTATCCAACGATATTTAATCAGAATCAGACTTTTTGCACACTTTGTTTTGACAAAACTTGGACTAGATAATTTTCTGAATTACTTATGAGTGAAAATAAACGCTGTCATTCGCGTGACTTGTGTTACATGTGATAATCTCATTAAAAGTTGCAGTTTTAATCTTGTTCAAATTAAAGTATCGAAATATAAATATAAAATTGAATAGAAATTTGAAAGAGCTCCGTCTGTAGTTCCTCAAAAAATAAAAACTATTACAACTATTTTTAATACTTTTGCAAAAAAAAACTTTACTGAGAATTCTCATTCGATGGTTTTTGCGTAAAATTTTCACAAAAGCAACGCAAAATCGCGTCGCTATCCGCGCGAGTATCCGAATGTGACGCGATGTCAGTTGCGAGGATCAGCGTCGACGCTCGCCTATAATGCACACGGACGCATTAAATAACGCAGCCGGTCGGGCTAATGAAGCGCAGCGGAGACAAGGTGAGTTTACACATATCGAGTGCGCTTCTATTTTTAGCCAACGCCATATTGCGTTACGCGTTTCGTAACTACTATCGATACTGGATGCTCGATCGCATCAACTAGATCGTTAATGATTCTATTTACTTTGCACATTTTATAGGAGAATTGCATTCACTTTGCAGCATTATACACTGTGAACAAAAGCGAAAAGTAGAACACAATAGAAATACTGTATTAAATTATCAATAATATTTATTTAATCGTTTATAAACTTTGATTATAACCAGTATTTATGATATTCGGAGACCGTTTCGTGCAAAACGATTTTTGCAACGATTTTTGAAAAAGAGAAAATTTAGCTTCGCATTATCAACTCTGAAAGTTTAATAAGTATCATTTAAATATCGTTTTGTTAATTATACAGTGCGCACTAATATTTATTAATACTTCGATCATGGACTTAAAAAATTTTCCAGCGGTTTATCTTTCGATTTTATTGATAGAAGGCTATAGAGCGTGCGGGGAGCATTTTGGAGAGATTCGATGGGACTGTCAGAAAAGCACGGCCTCATGGCAAATTTACACGTGTACAATATTTTCACGAATATTTTTCAAAGTCTGGTTTCGCTATTGTCCACGAAACTTTTAAATGACGCACAAAGAGACTATTTCAATTTAATAAAAATATAACTGATGTCTAGCTTGAGAGGACATGTGTCATGAAAATATGGAATCGTTTTTTAGTAGCTACATCGTATGGGCAAACAAGATTTATATTCATTTAATTAACTTTCGAAGCGACATATCGCCTAGCATTTCACGGATACTTTTATATGCAAATCTTATTACCTTCCGGTTAATTTATTCAATACGTCCAAATGTACAACAAAGCGTCTCGAAAGGGAAAGAATCGGGAGGAGAGGATCATTCAACTGTAGTTATCCATTCGCTTCTCAGTATGGTGTGACGATCTTGATGTGCGCTTTCAATTAATCACTGGCATCAATGAGCTCCGAATCGCTCTCCGCGACCTTCGACTCTCGTTCGTAGCTGCGTAGGATGGTCGAACTTGACTTTGGTAGAGCCCCGTTGATTTTGGCAGGCACGCATATGCGACATCACGGTTTACTCTCTTTTCGCGCCTCGTCGTCGATTCCCTGACGATTTTATCAATATCAAGCGCATGAATCTGCCCCCTCCCCCTCCC
>VBVR01000005.1:0-40157 GCA_011638315.1 Tetramorium parvispinum
GTTTATTATATAATATAAATTATTATATAATAATAATGAAAGAAGAGACATTTTTAATAATTAAACTGCTAATTGAAAATTGAAATCAGCTTTTATCAATTTCTCTTCTAAATTTGTAAACATTTCTAAAATTATAAATTTATCATTCACAAACAAAACATAAAAATTATCTAACACAATAGAATTATTTCTTGAAAAACCGATTACTTTGTACAAAAGTTTTATTTGTTAATTACATTTTTGTATAAAGCATCATTAATTCTTATGATTTATTTTAAAAAATTAGAAATTTTCTTTATATTTTTCACTTTTTAAAATTTAAACTCTTCTTTGAATTCATAATGTAACATAAAGACTAGATTAGTTATTGTCCTTTGGGAAATTAATTATTCAACAGGATAATTATGTTTAGGATATTAATAACTACCGTAAAGTATATGCATAGCTAAGTAATCTTTTGTGTGTCTCTTTAGATTACTTCTATTTAATTGAGTTTACCATGAATAAATGATTAGGTATAACAAATTCTTTTTTTAATAGGTAATCATTTTAGAATTAATTGGTCATTGTAAATCACAAACGTTTCATTGCGTCAATTTGTCAGATGTGATTTATACGTTGAAGAAAGAATTATCAACTTTTTTCCTCTAGTATATTAAAGCTTTTGTAAATATAATGCATCAATTTTATTATCTTCTAAACTAGTCTTTCTTAAAAATTATATTAAACATTTTGCATAATAAATTGAAACTGGAAAATGAAGAAATAGAACATCGTATTTTGTTCGAGAAATAAAGCGATGATTTATAAACTTTTCTACGTTTATCGTATAACTAATTTTGTTTTCTAATAAAAAAAACACTCTGATAGTATTAAATGAAATTTTGTCATAATTGTTTACGCACATATTTTAATTAAAATAAAGACAACTCTGACATCTAGTATTATAATACATAACTGTCTACAAGGGTTGAAAATTTAGGAGTTTATCTATAGGGAATGTCTGAAATATCTACTAATAATAAAGATAAACTGCAAGTAGATATCTATATTGCCGACTTGTTCGTAATTAAAATTAATATTTTAGTGTAAAAGATTGATGAAAGACTTATTTCAAACATTAAATTATTTTTTGTTCTTTTTAGTATATCAGAAAAAAATTTGAGAATTGATGTTTGTGTTTTGTAAAATTCATCCACTAGCGCCTCTTTGGGCACCAAAGTGCCTTAAATTACTGACGAGATTATACTATAATACATACAAATTACAAAGGCCGCTAATACTTACGGAGGTTTGCATGACCAGTTGTGACTTTTATCACCGATGGTCGGTGCTTTTACATTATTAGAAAAATGTACATTAATAGCTCACAATATAATATCTTATAATTCGTTACTATTTTGTTGTTTAGCAAACATTATATGTATATGTTTAGGAATATTATATTTTAAATTTTAATTAAAACTGCAATTTTATTATTATCATTCGAGTTAGTATCTCGTCGGTGCTTGAACTGCATAAAATGTCCACAAATTTATCAACGAATTATTATATGGTAACATAGCCACTGTATTCAATTCTGTCTCACGTACAGTATTCTAAAATAATTTTCTAAAATAATTTCATGTAAGAAATTAAAAGTTAAAAACAAAATATGTTATTATGCTGACTAATGGAACACTTGAGTTGTTACGATTTTAAAATATTTGCATTTATGTACGCATTCTATCCCAGCACATGATGGTTTATATGTATGTATCGTTTCATATACATTTCCTAAACATATTTAAAATATTAGAAACGTATAAAAAACCAACATGTGCTACTAGGGATATATTAATATTGCAATGATTTTGTACATCATTTCGCATTCTCGTTGAAAATGCAATAAATAAATTATTTTCAAATTGATGCAATGCGCGATTCTGTATATTTATTTATATTATTATTATTATAAATTCTAGTATCCTTTAAGAAATCATCATCGTTCATATGTAAGTCGTGATGAAATGTTAATTTAGAATTTAGAAGTTAGTTAATTTTAAAATGCTAATCCCTTTTTTTAATCTTTGCAAATCGCTCGCAACAAACAATTTTAGCACGTTAATTAATTATATACTTCAATAGATTTATGAATTGTTAAATCTTGAGACAATCAGTCGCTCAGACAAACAATTTGACGACTAATAGAGAACGAAATATATTTCTGATATTTATGATATTTTTCTAATATCTATTTCGTCGCATTTTGAGGCATAATATAATTTATTTTGATTGGAAAATTTTCGATAGTTGATAACATTAATACTCTTCAAATATGTATATTTTAGACTCCTAAACTCTGTCGATAATCACAAAAATTTATCTAGAGTCGATACTTCTTAATAGTAATCTCGGTCATCTCGGTGATTGTAATAGTGTTTTATATTATTGAAATTTTAGAACAATATGTAATAATTAATGAAGAAATATGATAAGATTTTAAATGTAAGAAAAGAAATATTTTTTAAAGTTATTAAGCCTAAAAATCTCAAATAGAAAATATGTACTATAAATTTATTTATTAAAAAAAAATACTATTGGGAATTTAATTTTGTATAAGGTTTATGATATTTTGATCACAATTTACAAATGCATGATGAAAAAAAAAAATTTGCCAGGTGTGGGGTTCGAACCCACGCTCCCAGATGGGAACCAGAACTTAAGTCTGGCGCCTTAGACCGCTCGGCCAACCTAGCTGCGTGACAAAGCCTAGCCACGAGTTGCTTTTACTATGATGTTTAATATCGACTAAGCATTGTGATAAATTCTTTACAATGCATTTTTCTCTTCTTTTTCATTAATAAATAATTATTTAGCTAAAACATTCACGTTTTCCTCTTTATATGTTATTATATAGAAACTATATTTATAGTTTTTATATAATATACATAGCCAAAATACATATATACGTACTTTATAATAACAAAATATATAACATTTTAACTATAGTTCTTAATATTATAATATTAGGAAGTAACTAAATAAGAGAATATTATATTTTAAAATCGTTTAAAAAATGTTTTTATGAAATTATTAGAAAGATGTCTGTATGATGTCTTTTTAAGATGACGTAATATAAGTTTATTTTTTTTCTATATTATAAAATCTGTATTATACATGATACTATATACTTGTAAAGCATATCTTCACAATTATATTTATATCTTATAATTAACATAAACTCTAAGAAATTAGTAGCAATAATCTGTAGAATTTTAAGTTTGGAAATTTTAACGCTAAAAATTTAAATTCTTAAAAATTGTTAATATAATCAACGGAGTCATATTAAGAAAAATTAAGAAAAAATAATCAGTAAAAAAGTTGCGTTATTTAAAACCTTAAAAATTATTTTAAATTTCACGAAATCACAATTCTAAGAGTTAGAAATTTTAAATAAGGAAAATTTACACGAAAAGGAGATAAGAGTCAATCAAGTATTAGAGAAATATAATCAGCAAAGAGGCACTATCTAAAATAAAAATTTCTGAAAGTTTCAAGAATTTGAATCATGAATATATACGAGATATTTAAATCGTGTAATTTTTAAAAATCAATCGCAATATATTATAATTCTTTCTTTGATCCTTTAATATAGGCATACATTTTTTAATTTCTGTGTACGATGAAAGAATTGAAAAAGATTTATTCTTGAATTTTTGTGATATCTTTTTTAATAATAGATTTTAATGTGTTTTTACAAAATTTAATGTCTACCAATAAATCGTTCTTATAGATTGTGTCTCAAAAACTGCAAAATATATTTCGAACGGATCGTTTGTTGACGAGAATCGATATTCCGACAAACTTATGGAAATTCGATACCATTGAAGGAAGATTAGCGGTAATAAGCAGATGGTAATATTCTTTCGCATCACTGGGAGTACAATGGGCTTGCGATGTCGTAGGATCTAGAAAGCAAACAGAATACGAATAGAGCCGACTCGTTGCACGAGCAGATCTTATCACGATGAACTGTCAGGGGTGGATCACTGGATTGCTCTTATCCCAGCTTGCCCGAATGTTCATCCCCTTTGACACGCAACCCGAGCTCAGCCTCGATAACATAATAATGGTAAAGACAGCGCATAGCGTGATAACTATAGATAGTAGACAACTAGAAAAGATAATAATCGATTGTTATACTTCAAAAGATTTATAATTTATTATATGTATACAGTTTTATACATTTATAAATAGATTGTAATACGATTTATAAGTCTTTTGAGATTTAAGCTATAATGAATGTCTGCTAATTGTATCTTCTTAAGAAATTTAAAAAAGGATATAATTTTCCCTAAAAAAATTTTTTTCTTAAAGTTGCATACTTAGTTCTTTTTACAAATTTAAATTAGATCGTGCTTGTAATGCGTTGTATTAGATTTTATGAAAAGCACGTGTCAAAAAATTAAACTGATCGCAGCGAATTGAAAATACAGCTGTATCTCTTTATTGCAAAGTAAGGGTTGAAACCACTGAGAAATTATTGAGTAATTAAAATTTAAGTATCATTGTTAGTTATTGATGCAATTACTGTTATTATTGTAGCGTGTAAATTGACTAGCATCAACGGTGTCCAAAGAAATGACGTATCTTTTTATTTTAATAAATTAAAAAGCGTAGCTCATACATTTTAATTTTTATTTTACATGCTATTTAATCATGAATTTGCGACTTAGGAACTTGTCTGTTTAATTTCGTATATATATTTTTTTCTAGGAAGTGAATAATATGAAAAATCTTGAAATATATTCAACAGAATTTAACTTTTTATTTTTTCAATTTTAAACAATAGAGAAATTAAATAGAACCTATCAATCTGTTTATAGTTATTATATATACTACAGAAAATACAGTTGTATATAGAAACATGTATTCTTTTAATAAATTATATACCGGAGAAATTAGCGCGTTATTGTAACATCGTGTTAGCCATGCGCAAGTGAAAATCGATACCCCTCTATGGGAAGCCAAAGAAACCAGTATTTGACGAAAAACGATTTCGTATTGTACCCACGTTGTAACGTTTGCAATGCGGCACGCGCCACCCCTGCCACGTGCCAGCCAATCTAAATCTAATAACACAAACAGCCTTACAATACATGCATCATACACGCCGGCGTTTGGCGGTAGGATGTAATGGGACACCATGTGAACTAATCGCTCTGGAGTGGTCCTTCAGATCCTGTTTCGCTATTTGTTGATCTCGGCCTATTCGCTCTCTTTCTCTTGGGACAAATAGGTTCCCAGCTGAATTCGACCAACATATTATGCAAAATAAAATCCTATTCGTCCTTTCACAGATTCTTGAATAATTCTTCTGACATATTTGATACATATCGAGAAGACATAATATTATATTGTTTTTAATAATCATCAGACAATTGCATTAACAATTTTATAATGTGTTACTGTTTGCTATTCTGCTGATTTACTATTGCTACTATATAAACATTTCATTTTATTTAGATATTTAATTTTTCATCAAATATAAAAATATGTATATCTTATTACTTGTATAAATTCTTTTGTTTCAAAGAATAAAGTCAATCAAGTACGATATTCAAATGAGATTAAAATAAAATACTTACTATTGGTTGCATACAGCTGCTGCTGCAGTTAAAGATGATACGGGTAAAGAATAAAACATGGAAACTTTTCTATCATCAAGATTTTTAATTCTCAAAAAGTAAGTTTAATTTATTTCAATATACACCGACGAGTGTGTTTATACGCGCGAGTGTGCGTATCGTGTCTTCGCGTGCGTACAAGAACAACGCGTCTCGTAAAAGATGACGTGACGTGATTGAACCAAGGTACAATCAATATACATATATATATTTATATATATATATATATATATATAATCAACATCACAAGATCACAGAGCGCTCGGCTCCGGGACGAAGAATGCACTTCCTAGAAGAAAAGTACATACCAAGTCTCTCGATATGCAAAAAGGAACTCTTCTTAATAATAAACTTTTAACGGTACTTTTGTCTTGACAAACGATACGATCTACGCTCGTAAAACTGCTGCAAAAGTTTTGGACTAACTGGGAATTTCAATCCGGTATATACTTCGTATACTTTCGTGAGTTGTATGAGATTTGTTTCGGGCCGGCTTATCAAACGATCCAAATCAACTATATACGTTTTATACAGGTCGCGTTCGATCCAACTTTTTAACGTTTTTGGCCTGATTTCGTTGCCAGATACTGGTCATTCATCTAGATTATGCTTTAAAGCGAAGAATGGAACGGATTGCAACAAATTCAATTTTTCATCCGCGAAACAGATATAGAGACGTAAACTCGTGCATTTCTGATCGAGATCACGTTAAAAAATTGGAGTGGCGCCGACGCAATTATACGGATGCGCTACGTACACCCTACGTTTATTTACACCTATGTATAATAATTTTCACTCTAGAGTGACGTCAATGTTGCTTCGTTGGATTCCTGGAAATAGTTTTCTTTTTGTACAACGTAACAATATTTACAGATATTTTACAAATTACGTTACATGTTACGCTAACTAGGCGATATTAGTCATAAATTGTAGGGGTAGGAAGTTAAAATTTCGAAGTCGAAAATGCTCTCTAAAACTATGGTATCTGTTATTCATTAATAAGCGATATGTCCGTCGAGTGGTGTCAATTTCTTTCGATCTTTATCAACCTCTGTAGTTCGAATGATATAAAATATTTGATACCATCTTAGCTTTCTCGTTCGGTTCATGGGATTGGCTCTCGATTTATTAAGTTTTTATTTTGTTTAAAATATAAATTTAAAGTATTCTGTGGTAAATATTGCTCGTCAACAGGATCAAATACAGCAAGTATATCATTATTACATTAAAAATAACGGGAAAAATATCCGTCGTCATAAATATTTTTTTATGTGATTTTTACATTGATAAATCATAAGTAACAAATCCAATTACGTGTGAGATAAAGGGGAAATAGTATAACAATTGAAATGCAAATTCTATTAGCAGTATTCTCTTATATCGGGAAAAGATGATCAAAATTTATTTATATAAGAATTTAATATCAATTATAAATTATACTACCACTGTTATAAAATGAGATATTGTTTTAAATTATATTTTTTAATAATCGAGCCATTCTTCTGACCGAACTGTTAGATTTATAGAAAAACACCTTCTCGTTGTTCGATATGTATCGTTTCTTAACTAATGCGATCATCAGTGATCGTTGCAAGATAGTTAGATTTTTGCACTGATTTGCCTGATTCCTTATGAAATTATCGATTTTAACTCCGACGAAAATGCTGATGCCGCATGCGGCCCTTTTTTCTTTTTTTACCGCAAAAGGAGCAGAAGAGAAAGAGAACCACAAGCAAGTCGAATTCGTGAAGGTAATGTACGTACGCTGATGTGATAATTATCCGATATTGTTTATGCGATGGTTATCTGGATAATTATTCAGATGCGGTCGCATATACTAATTCACTGTATCGTACAATATCTCCGCGAAGGCCACGGTCCATGTCATTCTTGTCGGAGTTTACATCTCGTAGCACTATTTGCCGTTTGACGAAAGCAGCGGACTGGCAGCGGCTGAATATCCTTGATTGCAGGTAGGTAACATAAATGGGTTCATGTTGAATGGTGATCCAACCACCTCTCCTAGTCCTGCAACATGCCCACTGTCGGTTATACATTAGTAGTGTGATATTGGTTAAATGTTATGGCACGATCAATAAAAATAAAAAAATTAACGTAAAGCATAATAATTTTATATTTATAATAATAAAATTGTTTTAAAAAAAGAGGATGTTTTTTTTTCATGAAGCATTGATAAAATATTCATAAGAAAAATGAAGAGAAAAATAATTATTAATTCCAAAAAAATTAGAAATAACCGTTCATTTTCTTATCTCTTATAAAATCGCTGTACACAAATCCATTTAGTCAATAAATAATTCATTTTAATTCTATTTAATTAAAGTTTTTAATCCTCGAGCTAAAAATGTGCGATCGGCGGTAAGGATTTGTAAAGCTTTCTGGTAACCCGTGCAGATAGATACAGTAGGACAATGGACAGCATACGTCAAAATTCTGCAAATATGAATTGAGAGAATATGTGCACAGAAAAGATTCTGACCATTTTTTTTTGTTGCTGTATGATATACACGTACACGTATCATGGGCTATAATTCCAACAAAATTAATTTTCTCTAAGATAAAACACGTCTGTTAATTTTATTAAAAAAATACTATAATCGCAATTTATTGACTTAATTATAGAAAACTTTGTAATGTGAAAAGATATTATGAGAAAAGCAAGCATTTAATTGAAGATTGGCAATTAGATTAAAAATTATGATCGCGTTGTAAATAAGTGTACGTACATTCTCAAATGTCGTCTCTCATAACTCTTTAATCGCAGTGCATAGGGTGATGGTGGTGGTGATGATGGTGGTGTTGGTGGTGATGGTGGACGGTTAGCGGTTACTGGGCGGCTGTGGCGAGGTGGTGCTGTGTGGGCCAGTGCGGTGGGACTGAGGTGGTCGGTGGTCGTACTACGGGGGCGAACGCACTCCCGTCCCCGGATGTATAGAATATGCCATATTGTTCGTGCGCTAAAACGAAAATTCCACATAAGGGAAAATCATAAGTGCGTGCATCGAAAGGTAACATTAAATAGAAGAAAGGCATGCGTGCTGGATATGTGTGTTAGGTTTCTCACGTATATGAGTGTTAAGTTTCTTTGTTTATAGTTGTGCCGAAGAAATTGACATTTTTGAAAAAAAAAACTTTAAAATCTCGAAGAATTATAATAAAAATGTTAAGTAATAAATGTATATAAATGTTATAATAAAACTAATAATCTTTACGACGAATATTGAATCTGGAACCAATTTGTGTTATTTAGCATTTACAGTATCTTCTTTATCACACTAAAATATGATTTATTGTTATCAGTTTAATCGATTTTACAGCAGGTGAATTGTAAAAGCTGTCGAATGTAAAAAGTTATATTACATCCCGGCACAACTTGGATTTTGTGGATGTTGCAGCGACATTGTACAGACATGGCATCGTCTGCAGGGGCAGAGAAAGAGAGGGAGACTTACGCGAGGTGTAGAGAGTCGGGCTGCCGGTATACGGATTGGCGACGGAATAACTTCCGTTAGTACTGTGACTGTGTGGTGTACTGGCTGAACTACCGCAATAACCACCACCGGTTACGACACCACGTGGACTTGCACTGCTGCTTTGTCTATAGGCGTCGGCGCTGCCGCCGACGTTGGCTCCACCGCTACCGCCGCCACCGCCGCCGCCACCACCGTCAGCAGCAGCTCCTGTCGTCACGGAACTACCGTCTAGAAATAGAAACCTGCCCGTCAGACGAACTCGTCAGTATTTCAGGTTCGTGAGTGGTTGCCTAATAAATTTAACTCAGGGACATCTGCGTCTTGATTGGTACAAGTCTCTAGGATTGGAGAAGAGATCGCGTATTTTTTACTCATTTTATATCATATGATAAATGTTTCATGTCTATGGAGATGGTACTGACGATGAAAACACGTCGTACGTACCGTCTGTCCATTTTGCCGCGCTACCATTTTCCTGCACCGTCACCGCAAGCTGCCCCGTATACGAATTAAAGGCTGTTGCTGAACTGGATGTAGGAGGTACGGGCGCGTGCACTGAACCTGGACTTCTGGGTGCCCCCGCGATCCCCATGTTTCCGCTCTTAGGCATACTATAAATGGCTTCCGCTAGATCCGCCGCCCTCTTCAACACGATCTCCTTTGGAAGCTTTTCAGGGTCACCGGGGTGCCGTGGAACGAGTTTCTGTAACCTTTGGAAGCCGTAGTCGATCGTGGGTTCGTTTACCGCTGGAAAATTCAGCAAAGATTCGTTTGCTCTTATTGCGTGATCGGGCAGTGTCACAATTCTTCCACGATAATTATTATTCGCGATAGGTACCAGACTCTCCTCTTGTACTTACAAACATAGACAAATCTACCGGGCGCTCCTTTACAGAACTGTTTGCTTTTATAATGTAACGTGACGTCAACGACGCCGGGTATTTGCCGCGCCGGTGCCTGCACCTTGATTGCGTGTGGAGTGATAAACTATAATAAAAGAGACGAATATTTTCTTTTTGTACTTATCGTAATAAAAATTAAAGATTTATTGCGAATTTACTGACCTCGCTCCAAACCAGCATCGATCCGAAAACTACTTGCAATCCGTCAAAGAAATTTTCACCGATGATTATGACAGTGGATCCACCCGACGTCCAGCCTTCATTAGGCGATATCGCCTTTATGCACGGCGTTTGGAGAGGTATTGGTGGATATAGACCTAGGTCAATAATATAAAAATACTGTTATATTTCCTGTATTTGTTTCATTGCTTAGCATTTAATTAGATTCATATTTGCGTAAAATGTGTTGAAATTTCCTGTCGGCTTAAGAGATAATCACATTGAGTTTTAAAGCATTAACGATTAGTTCTTTCATAATGAAATAAATTAAGAGTAATGGAACAAAATTTTAAACTGAGAATTAGATAAAACCAAGCGGTATCTTTAAAATAACTCGCGACGAGAGGGAAGAAGTAGGATATGGAAAATTATCTGAATATTCTGTTTATTCGGTTGAGGCCGAGTGGCAGATATATTTTCCGGCGTGTAAGTTTTCGAGGTCGTGGGACTCGTGAAAGTGGGAAAGAGGCGGAAAATGAAAGAGAAACTATGAAGGAGAACGGCAGAAAGAGAATGAGGCAGCGAGAGAAAGAGAGAGTACGAGGAAGAGGGTCGGAGAGCTCGGAGAAGGGTTGTAACAAGAAGGAAGGGGAGGGGGCGATCGGGCCGCTGGTGTCTCTGCTTGGAATTTATAACCCAATGATATCATTTTGTACCCCGGCGAAGCCAAGCCATCCCCGGCACCGACCCTGGGCGAAGCGGAGCCACGGCAGAGTGGCTGACATCATGGTATATTGCTCTCAGTGATGCTCAAACACTTTCCACTTCGAGTGCTTATGTGCCGTCACATCGATAAATCTCGGCGGCTTGAAAGATCGCGATGTTGTTTATATCCGGACGTATTTAA
The DNA here is from genome assembly GCA_011638315.1 of Tetramorium parvispinum. Taxonomy (NCBI): domain Eukaryota; kingdom Metazoa; phylum Arthropoda; class Insecta; order Hymenoptera; family Formicidae; genus Tetramorium; species Tetramorium parvispinum. The sequence continues at coordinate 11,132 of VBVR01000005.1, forward strand.
GAGAATATTCTTTAGATATTGTCCAGGCGAGACATGTCTTAGCGGTTAGCCCATTTTTGCGATTGCCTTTACGCAGGTTAATAATAAAATAAATCTCGCATTAATAATATGTGAAATCGATAAAATATTTCAAATATAAATCTGTAATGAACTTGTACTGTATGATATAAGTGGAAAGATATAATTGCACCATGTACAATTTTATATTCACTCTGACAAAAAATTATATCAACAAGTGACGATCACAGCGAAAGCGTTAAAGACTTGCAAGTGTGGTTCCTACGTAAATGGAGATTCCTCGATGGGACATTGGTATTTATTGCGTTCAATGTACGAAAAAGTCGTTAAAGAGAGCCGGCCGTGTTGGCAACCATCCTGGTAGAGAATTGTCGAGCGGCGCGGTGCGGGCCGCCGCGAGGGTGGTAGAGAGGAGAAAAAGAGGTGGAGGGTTGAAAAGAGGGATTCAGTAGAGAAGGCCAAGGAACAAGCGTACCAACCCGGAATAAATAAAATCCTCCGCGCCACTGAATGGTAAGGGGTGTTATTCCCAACCCTCTCGGCCCCCTCTTTTGCTACCCAACTATAGTCGAAGTCGAAGAGTCGTATTCCGACACGTTCGGCCCGATTCTCTTTGATCACTGCGAGATCGCGCGATAACTTCGTTCGTCGCGTGGTAAAGACTCAAGAAAATTTATCAGAAAAACCGAGTTTTATCTTGGTGCAAGCAAGTATCATTACAACGGTGTTGCGCAATCATATCTCTAATATTCTGCCGGCATAGCAAACATTTTTTTATATTATTTCATTGAATTTTGGTAATTAAATTTTTTATTTATATTATTTTTTAATAATCTAATATAAACAAAAAAAAGGTTATTTTCAATTTCCTTACATAAAATGAATTTAAAGTTTCTACAAAATTTATCATATACAACCTTTTCTCTTTCGTATTATAAATTAAATTTAAAAAAGAAGATATGAAATGTAAAATAAATTAGCAACGATACTTTGTCAAATAAGAAACGCGTTATAAAAAACGACGTCCTGGGGAAGATAGATCGTAAGCAAGCGTTTCAAATTTCATGGACAATCAAGATTTGATTTGTACAGCAACCGAGAGAATTCGTTCACAATGACAGCAAAATCCACGAGATACCAGCGTTCTACGTTCTTCCCCTTTCTCTCGCGTTTCCTGTCTCATTGGTATGCTCGTTTCGGCGTTTCGGGGGATAGCTCGCGGGGGGGATTTGGAAAGAGTGGATGTGTTGGTACCTTCATTGGCGTCGCAGAGGCTCCGGGAGGGCGGCGCGAGATAGCTTAAACTTAGCATTCACAAACCAACGCACCGCGGCAACCACGGGGAGGTGGAGGGCGTGAGAACGACAGAGCAGGGAACTGAATGAGAGAAGCAGAGATCGAGATGAGAGAGAAGCGGGCCAATTCCACTCTCTTTCTTTCCGTGTCTTTGCCGCTCCGCGGCAGCCAACCAGGTAAAAAGAAGAAACTGACGCGGCGCGGCGGCGGGTGGAGACGAGAACCTTGGAACCCGCGGCGAGAAGAAGGGGGACGACAGGCACTCGGGCGAAATTCGAGCGAGCAGAGTGGAGGGAAAATAAGAGCGAGGAGAACGGAGCGTGGATCCTTCGTTTCTCCGCATCCCATTGATTTACATCTTGTCTTGGCATAGGTAGGAAGAAAAGACGGAGGAAGAAGCCTGCGCGAGAAGAGAGGAGCGAACAGTCGAGGGGGTGGCCGCGCGATATCAGCCGTTTGTATGCACGGCCGACGCCAAACTTTGCTGAATTGCCCTATGACTCCATATATCCCATTCTACCGGTGCGCCCTCCTGCAACCCTCTTACGATTCCGCCTCCCGCCACGGCTTCCGAGTCGTTATGCCGATCTCTCGAAGAAAACTGACCCCCATCCCTCGCTGGGAAGGGCGCCGTACGAGAGAAACAACACGCCGCGAGCATTCGAATGGCAATGCCGAGAACGTGAATCGCTCGGCAAGTCGATTTTGATCGACAAGTGTTGAAAGCGCGTGAATCATATCATTCGTGAAAAATCGATGCGTTGAATAAATGAGGGCGTTTAATGTGCGCACCGGGCTTTTTAATTATCGCCCGTTAATTAATTATCATATTTTCTGCGAGTGCTTTGTTAGCACGGCGAAGGCTGGCTGCAATTACTGCTGGGGAATATAGCAGCTGACTGCAAAATTAAATAACGAAAAACTGTACGGCGGGCCAATTGGTGTTTACGAGCAAATCGAATTATCGTGTAAATGCTCGCGATGCAGTTTCGCGATTAAATATGCAGACGATATCGATGCTCCGTTCCGCATAAATTATCTCTTTAATACTGATTAATTGATAGTATTTATGGATTATACTTACTATTATACTCGCCAGGATCACTGGGGTCCAAACGTTTCGCTCTGCGCCCATGCTTGCTGTTGTTGTGGACGAACATGTTGTCCGAAACCGCTAGTAATGGTCCTTCCACTCCCACTTGCGTAGATATGACCACCTGTTAGGCAAAATGGAAATTTGCTAATGTGAAAGATAATAGTAGGACAGTGACAATTCATGTAATATGTAATGTAATAAGCTAGTAATAAAATTAGCTTCTAAATACATTCACATGTTGATACAATTTTAAATTCTTATAGTTGTCTGTAAGAACATTTTCAAAAAAATTATTAGACGATAAGTTCGAGAGCATGTAAGAAACATGAAGGTACGCACGACATGATTCAGTGAATGTTTGAACAGAAATTATTAATTCATATTAAGTGAGTCATGTCCGTTTTGATAATACTCAAATACATAAAAAATATGCCAATATACTATCGGATTGGATCTTTTCTGTTTAATAATATTTTTATGTGAATTTACATATATATTTTTCGTTTAACAAACTATGCGCCGTTACTATCAAACTTGAAACGCAGTCTCAAGCAGAAGCTAAACTAATACAATCAAATAATTAATGGATAATTAATTTAATAATTCCGATATTAACATGGATCTATAAAATCACTGCAAAGGATATATTGCAAAAAGATATGAAAAAATTACTAAATTCAAATGTTATGTACCCCCGTAAAATTTTGTATCTGTTTATCTCTGACTTAATAGAGCATAGAAAAGTGCGCCGCGCAATAGACGCTGCCGTGAATAATATTGTATTTCTCTCATGCGCGTCATATACCGAGCCAAGTTCATCATATCTTCCGTGAACGAACATGCACAACTTGATTTGCTGCACTGGATACTACGGCATGCAATTCGCGATTTGCACGTACGACGTATGACGCTGATATAATCGCGCAAGGAGAGAAACATAGTCATATTAAAATATACAATTATCCTTCCTTATGATTAACATAAAACACAGCGTAAATTATTTACGAGATCTCCAATAAGTTAAACAAAATTATATGCTTAAGTATTTATGCCGTTTTCCACACATGCTTCGAGGTGTTGAAAAGATTTTCGCGATGAAGCAGGAAGAACGTTTATAAAATCGAGCGAGCGGCTGGAAAATGTCCGAAAGTTTTGTCCTTCGCAACTTCGCAACTTTCTCGCGTGCTGGTGATATTACTCGGCAAGTAACACCACCGCCAACTTAGAGTAAAACGACGATAACCTACGCTCCGCTGCCCCACGGCGGGAGAGATTTTCGTGAAGACTGCACTAAAATTTTAATTCGCAACTTTCGGCAGTAAGCAATTCAGAAACAAATTCGAAAGTACGATGAGTATTCTAATTTCAGTTTGTCATTGTGCCGACGTATGAAAAGAAGAAAACTAAAGGGAATAATACAAAAAGAGATGAGTCATGCAAAGGGCGAACTGTTGGAGTCTTTTACTACGATCTTTGATAATTTATTTTTTAACATTAGAAGTACGGAGCTGTCATTTCTGACCGTTCCTATTTTTTTTATTAATACCTACCTATTTCTTATGTAAAAGAGCATCATGAAGTTTTATAACTATAACTATAACTATAAATTTTATAACTATAAGAATGAAGAAAATGATTGATAAAAGTTATAAAATTTCAAAATCTTATCTTTTACACAACAAATAGGATATTAAGCTAAGAAATGAAAATGGTCAGAAACTGCTCGGTATTTCTAGTGTTAATTTTATTTTCTGTTTTGACAGGGGAAGAAGGATAGGTGGTATACAATTTTCGGTAAACGAGAACGGTAACGTTATAAAGGCCAAGGGGACGAATATGGGAATGAGTCAGAGATTGGGTTGCGCTGAGAGTTAATTATGGCGACTTTTGAATTATATTTGCTTAATGAAACTTTCGCCGACTGTCGAAAAATCGTTATCTAATCAGTATCAACATCTCGTTTATAGAAATAAATTGATTGATTTTTAATCAGAAATACATAATCGCGTGTATAATACACGGAAATTTTATGTGAAGAACAATGCTCTCTGCAATGATAGGCGTTGCACGATGTTGCGGCGGAATTTCGGCGTTCTCGTCTCCGTCTGTCCGCCCCTATAATTTCGCGAATCGTGACTTGAATGACGGAAGTGTCTCGCGTAGTGTGCATTTCAGCATTGCGACACGACCTGGAACGTCTTGAATCAAGTGGGTGGAAAGCCGGAAGCGATTAACTATATCTCAGGCAGAGAAGCCGTAAATCGCGCTATGTGAGTCATCTGATAAATTACATTATGAATATGAGATTGTTTTCGTATCTATAGTGGACGAATCCATTAATTCTGAGTAACATAGATATATCCGTCTTTTGATGAATATTTTAAGTTTTATAAATTTGATGAAAATTCTGAATTCTATAAAGACAAAATCAAATTCATTAAACATGAATCATGCATTTATATTTAAGATAGGCAGCGAACACGGCCAACTCACCTGAAAGCGTCTCATGTCACGTGGATTGCCGGCATTCTTGAGGCAGTTTTGGTTACACTTGAGAAAGAACTTGAGGAAGAATCTGCAAGTACAGAGGGGACCAGAGTTAAACGGTTGACAAGGTGCTTAACGCTCTTCAACGCTGGGAACTTAATTAGAACGCGAACTTGGCCGGAAAGCAAGGCTGAATATTGTATAAGCCAATCGCGAGCCCCGTTCCACTCTCCTCTATTATTCAGCATTTCTCTAGATTAAACTTCCGACTACGTGCTTCTCGACCTTTAGGCCCGTGTGGCATTGTGTACTCCGCGAAATATGCAGCTACTTCATTGCTCTGTCACAATGTCAAAGGATATTCCCATAATACATTTTTACGATGAAAAGGTGCCACTCTAAGTTTTCTTTCCTATTTTATATTTTATAATAATAATTATTTTTGTAAATACATCTAAAACGTGATATAAAAAGATCGCATATTTTTTGAAAATATTAAATACAAAATAATATTTTAATGCAATTTGTCATATTGAAATATAATTACAGAGAAGAGTTTATATTATGCATAATATATTCTTCTTTCTTACAAGAAAAAAAACATTAACAAACATATAAATAATAAAAATAAAATAAAAGTAATAAAAACAAATACTTATAAATACTTTATTACGCAGGAATCGTATGTAAGATAGGATTTTGGGACACAGCACACATATATATATATATGTATGTGTGCGAGAATTCTTTTCTACCAAAAAGCCGCTGGCTCAATTTTTATGAATTATGCAAAACGTCGAGTATATTGAATTTCAGGAATTTTTTTAGACGCATCTCACCTATTGGTTTGTGCCTACAGAGTTGGAAGGAGTTGACTGAGGCACGAGGAGAGTTTAGAGATCAGGTAGTTGAATGCTAGACCGAGAAGGATCGAGAAAGCGGAGGAAACGCGTAGGAAACAATCAGGAGGGCTGAGACGACGTCGACGACGACGCTGGCAAGAAGGAGGGGTAGTTTTCTACGTAGCTGGTAGGCTTTTTGTCCCATGGGACGCCATTGTCATTCTCTCCCGAAGAGTGCGTCCGTGGTACCAGGGACTTCATGGAAAAATCAAACGCATACCTTAGAATAACGCCTTTTTTGTCTGCACTTCTACTTTTGTCTCTCATGCAAGGATTGACCAAAGAATTAGAAAGATCACAACTGATACGTCTTGATCCAGTAAACGGATTTTCATTACGCTTTATCTAGTTTAGTTTTTGTGTCGATTGCGAACTTGGTGTGGCTGAAACGTAAGAGAAGACATCGAGTGATTTCTTTGAAAAGTATCCAAGAAGATTTTAATCATATGTAATTTAAAAAATTTTTATTGTTATTCGCGATGGATAAGCCGAAAGTATCTAATCCACTTGCTAGAAATACATGAAGCTCGAAGGTGAAAGATAAAAGCGAAATGCATTCATCGCTGGGGCGTAGAAGAGAACATCGGCTGAGTGAAGCGAAGGACGAAGGGCCAGACGACATACAGGAAATACAGGGGTGGGAAATTCGGCGATACGGAAAGAGAAAGGAAAAGAAATGTATCGATCTCGCATTACACGCATTTTCGCATCCAGTCCGTGGAACTTAGATAGATAGGTGTGTTCCGAGTGAGTTCGAGTCTCTAATGTCGCGCGTGTTGCCGCGCGCTCGCGCGAATTTAATTTCGTTTACTCTTAGAGAACGTTAAGATGTTATCGCGATGCTGGATGGGTATTCAAAGCATTGTACTTTGGCTTATCGCGGCCGTGGATCTTGCTCTAAACACGATATCTCCGTCGCGCCTGAGGCGTCGCTCGACAACGTTACCTCTAGTCGTTTACAGATAGGAATACCATCGACCGTACTTGCACCTACGATATTGCGAGAATGGGAGCGAAGACGCCCCTTTAACGACACCGACGACAACGGAAACGAGTCGGTAACCGCCCTCGAATCGAGAACGTTTCACTTTGTATCTATATTGAAATCGTGTGTCACTGTTATTTAATAAAATGCACCAGCGCAATATCTACAACCCGGTTACTGTGATCGTTTGACACAGATATATATTTCCAAGCTATTTAAATATCTTATGAATTTTAAAGTGTTTTACGCTGTCTACAAATGTGAAGAAGTAAAATTGAAGGAGAAGAAAGAGAGGAAATACTTAGAAAAGATTTAATAAAAAGAAATTATATATCTAAATAAAAAATACGAGGTAATTGAAATATTCCGATCAACATTTCGCGCCCGCCACTTCGAGCAAAGAAATCGGACGATCCGCTTTCAGAATTTGACGCTAACAAAATGATCCTACTTACGCGGGAGAGTTCTATGAAGAGGGAGGAAGAGTGCACTTGCCAGGATCGGCAAAGGAAAGATAGGTGCGCTATAGATCTTCGCTTTTTTTATGGGATTCGTTCATCGGCAACACTAATCATTTACGACGCCCCCGTCGCGCCATCGCCGTGCCACTTTATTCCTCTTTCTTTTTCCCTTACACGAGGTCGTTTCCTTCCGCGCGTTCTCGAAGTATTGGCTGTTAGGGGCTAATGGATTGCGTTACCGACTGATTCAAATGCGAACTGGATTTCATTCCGGGCTCGATGGGGCGGCAGTATCGATGGTGTCGTAACGCGAACGCGTGCAAGAAGAAGGGCTAGTTTCTTACAGGGGATCAAATTCGATTCCGATAGTCTATTAGATTTTTCTCTTCCGTTGGCGGCCTTCGCGAGCTCGTGTCAGCCTCTTCGGAAAAATCTATTCCGAATCGCCGCTCAGGGCACCCAATAGATACACTTTACGCTATTGAAATATTAATGCACATTATCTGCCTTATGTTCCAATTGCAAAATACTTTTGCACATATTCTTGATTATGAAAATGTAATGCGATCGATACAAATATATATATTTTAGTTGTTTTTAATTATTTCTATGTAATTTAATTTATTAGTTATTGTATTAGTCATATAAAACAAATGTATTTATTATTTTTCAAGTTTAATTAATATTACATAATCTAGCAAATTTTATCTATAATTGATTAAGTTTTATTCTCAAATATTGTTGAAAATATATTATGTGTTATACAAATGTATACTTTTTATTAAAACTGTTATTTATACACGAAAAAAGTTATTTATATTTTATTTTAATGTATCAACATTAAAGATAATTTTAAGTTAAAATCATTTAAAAGCAGTTTGTTTAAAGTCTTTCGACAATTCGCTAACGAATTGCTACGGAGAAAAATATACAGAGGTTCGATTGCGAAATCATACCTAGTCTACCCTCTGGAGTTCGCATACCTTTCCATTCCCTCGGATCAAATAGAATAAAACGAAGCAGTAGGCGGCGAAGTGAGGATTGGAGGTTGCAACGGGATGACAGGGGAGAGTGGTGGCTTGTAGCAGGAAACGTTCGTATCGTTCGCTGTTTCCAGTTTTACAGCGAGCAACTTTGCAACGTCGGAGCGGATGAACGAGCGGGTGAGGAAAAAATCAACGGCATAAATGAAAAAAAAAAAGGCTAAATATCGGAGGCCCGCGAAGGGCGAGAGTTGTACGAGCAGCAAGCGGGTAAACAGAGTCGAATGAATTCAATCAAACCTTGCAGTAAATCATCGGCATTCGCACGGCAGTTTTGTTTATATTTTCCGTGTACCAATTAGCGATTTTTCTCGCCGTACCGTAACGCCGATGTTCTTTTCTCCGCGAAAACCGTCGACAACGACCAAAAATAATTTTCACGCTTTGCACAACGGACGTGATTTATAGGCATAATTTCTTGGCCCAATATACGTATACAATATTAATTATAAATAATATAATTCGCGAAATATATACAATAAAGTAGTAAAATTAAAATGAATAATCTAAGGAAAAAAAAGCGAACTACAAAGTTTCTCTCTTCTCCTTGTTTACATCCGGTACGGCATTCGTGGGTGCCAAGTCGCAAGTAAGTACCTTCTGATCTAGTAAATATATTTCCAGCAGGGGCTGAATGGATATAGGGGGCTTACTTGGGGACTCACGCGTAATAGTTCCAAATAGGGTGGCATTACGCGTATCAGAAATCCATTTTCTCCCACATCGGAGAATCTTTAATCATGTTTTCGGTTCTTGCTGTACGCCTCTCTCTTCCTTGCCACCATAAAAGAGCGGATATATCGTGACGAAAATTCAACGAAGAGATCAGTGAACGAAGACGTCGTTTTTTCATCATACTTATTAATCTTGATATTCCGTGTTATATAAAAGAACAAAAATCATCGACAAAACTCGTTATTTCTAACCATAATCTATATCCCGCCTTTTATTTATCAGAAAGAGATCACGTACAAAAAAAGGATCTGCTTACACGATAGAATCTTGCCAAATAGGCGTGTCCGATGGTGTGTTAATTACCTACTAATGTGACTGAACCCTTGGCTATTCTACTAATATTATGTCTTAGCGAATAGTGCCAGGGGATAGCTTCATTATCATTCTTTGGTTTCTAATTATAACCAGAACTGTTAACATTGTTTTATTAAAGTAAAAGATACCAACAACATAAAATAATAAAAAAATAATTCTATTTTCTTCTTTCTTAAAACATTGAATTAATTAGGGATTATAAATTTCGTAAGTATTGAAGACTAAACTTGTTTGTTAAAGAAAAATTATATATATATTGTTAAAATAAAAAAGAGATTAAATAAAAATTTTTTTGGATTGTAAAAATATAGAATTAATGTATCTGTTATTTTTATCTGTTAATCGGAAAGAATAGCATACTTCGGTAGTGTAGCGTAATAAACGCAACGTTTCCACCTCGAAACAACTTTTGTAAGCAATACCGATAATTTCCACTCGATCGGATATATTTAAGCAAGAGAATGCTCGGGAGTAATCACGAGTGCATAATGCAGACGAGCAAGACGTCAATTAGTAAGAATGTGTACGAAGGTCCGTAAGGTATAGGAAACCACCTAGAGCTGTATACCTTGCATACACCTTAACCAGGGTTAGTAAGGGGTTAGCAAGGTATCAAGGGATGCTTAATGTTTAACTAGCCTCCATTACTGCCTTCCTAGCACCCTCCTTCTCCCTTTCTGCACTGCCGTCATCTAGCGTCTACCGACTCGTTCCTTCGGATTCTCTTCTCAGGAAGTATTATAGAGACGGCTAAGAAGGATCGCACGTAACTATCGGTTAATACAGGAAATCATTTTCCAGGAATAAAGGTCTTCTGTATAACAGGAGATTGTCTCATCGCTGTGATTTGAGTAATAGTGATTACGATGATAATATTTTCAATTTCGGTGATGGATAATGTCGCAGGAGTAATTTTCAAGTAAAAAAGCTTCGTTTTTATAGCAAAAATAAAATTTTAAATTTAATCAGACGTCTTAAAATTAACGTGAAATCGTTAATGAAATTTCAATTATATAATTTTATAATTAAACTTTGAAAATTATATTCCAGAAGACAGAATGTTTCCATAATGAGCACCGATTAAACATAGATAAATTTAATTTATACAGGACACAGCGGGTCGGGAAAGCTGGGAAAATATAACTACGTATGAAACGTTCCGTTGGAAAGGGAGACATTGTTTAACATCCTCTTAACAGAATGTAAATAGTTGTCTACCCAAGAATCGGCAGCAGAATAAATTTATGTGCAATCGTGCGCGAAGAATGAGTTAACATTCGCCGTTTTATAACTTTTACAATTAGATAAAATTTACTTTTCCGAGAGAGAAACGCGATGAAGAATTTTTATTAATACAATAGCATGAATGGAAGTATTGCACTTTAGATATAATTCGCACCCGGGCGCGCGTGTGTATGTACGTGTGTGTACATTTTATATATTATATTTGTTAGCTTGTAATTACATCTTCTCTAATCAGGACATTCGCGATAGCCAATAGCGATATTACCTCATTACATAATCTTGCACTTGCCTTCAGCTGTGTTCCGAGAGTGTCGTATCTTGGGTGGATGCCATCGCGTGTTTACGAAAGGAAATCAGGCGACCGACTACGTGTGTAAAGATGGGTATCTTAACCAAATTCCTGCCGATAGGGAGGATACCGTTTGCCTAAGTTCTAAGACGGCTGGAGCTAAGGCTATTCGACAGGCATTGCCGAGGTATTGCATAATTCATACCTAAGTAATACGTCTTACTACGTAGCATAGCCCCGAACTAACGTATCCTGTCGTAGCCCCAGCGTTGTGTAGCCGCTCACTCCCCCTCCCGCTTTCACCCCCATGTTACGTCGACCCCTTGCCACGACAGCGAGATACCCCTAATGGCAGTCTATCACATTAGCCGCAAGACGGCTTGAGAGGCCGGCTACCATAACTAGATTTGCCTTGCACGTACGGCGCATCAACCGACGATTTACCACGTATCGCATAGTTGGTCGTAGCTATTAACTGGCGTAAGCTCCAACTTAGCTTATGTCGACAACGTGACTGTGCTTAACACCGCGTGCCCAAGGAAGGATAAATCACGTGGCATCCGAGATAAGCGGAAGGAAAGCCGTAGATCCTACATCAATTCTATTTGTTATTTATAATGCTTACAAGTGTTATAAATTTATAAAGCATCATTTTTTATACGTATAAATTATAAAAAATATATAAACATATTGTATATATGTATTTTTTTACTATTTGTTTATTTATGCTTTTATATAGAAATTAAAATCAGTGTAATTTCCAGATGCGAAAAGAATTTTTGTTTCGTTCATTTTTCTAGCGATAAAAATTCTGGTATGAATTCATATTTTTCCATATTTATAATGTCAAAAATTAAACTCGAAATTATACGGATGTTAATTCCTGTTTTTTTATTAATTTAATAAAAATAGAAAGAAATTTGTGGATCGTTAATGTGAGTAAAACTAAATTATTCTTGCTATTCGGACAGTTTCAAGATTATTTCTGGTGGATTACGTCGAATTTTCATCGTGTCTGGCGCTGGATAGTCGAGTAACTGTAGCGTGACGTGCGAACTGCGAAAATTGTTGAATTATCTCTCTGTGCCTTGGGCATACAGCGCTCGGACAAGGAGCGGGGCATTTCCATAAATGCATCAGAACCTCCAACCGCGTAAACTAACTTAACGCCGACGACGATTCCCGCGTCGGTATACGAGTGTACGCACGATTTATTAATGCCTGCATTTAGATACGGAGTCCCATGAGAGCGCAGTAGGGGCGGTTAGGAGTCTCTCAAGTTACCGCTGTCAAATATCGACAAAAACGACTGTAAGTCGCGCATGCTCCCGTACATCATATGGCTGCGGAAGACAGAGAGGCAACACGCGTATCACAACATCCTGCATGATATGGTGGAGAAATATGTAAAACGTACATATCTATCTCTTTTCTTCAAAGTGGAAGAACACAGTTTGGTGCGCCTTTTGCAATCGTGCCTCTGCTCCAAAACACCGATAATTTGCACGCGGAACAGTACGTTTAATGATAAAATTACATTTAATACAATTTTAAGTACTATTATAAATGTTACAATAACATTATAAAACACGACAGCAGCAGGATAAGTTAAAGCGGTATTTTATTCAACTGTAAATTAAAATGAACGAAATTTCATGCTATAACTTGACAGTTGGACAAAGTAAATAGTGCATTCTAAACAGATAATGCAACTAAAAGTATCTGGTAATTTGCAAGATACAATTTAAAACTCAAAAGAAGCGCTAAGTCTTTATTTTCATTAGACTGGAGACGATATTCGCTCAATCAATTTCCGCGACACCGTGAGAATTTCTCGTTTGCAGACAGTTTAGAGTGGCGCGTGTCAGTGTACACGGTAATAACACACCGTAAGTTTGTCAACGGAAGCTCGCTTAATCCCAGCTAACCTCGTTGCCTGCTCGCGGAGTTTGTCGTCAAACTAGGGGAGCTAAAATGTGATTTTAATATTCGCGGCTCCTTTGAGGAAACTCGCGAATCCTTCCTTAACAGGCTTACCAAGGGAGCGCGTATCCCCTCCCGAGGGGGGTCAGCAACCTGCTTTGAGAAGTGCACTTACTTCGAAACTCGGCACAATCTCTCATTCCTCTACTAACTTTCAAGCGTTTCATTCTTATTTCCACCAGAAAGTCCTTTTCTTTCTAGTTACCGTAAATTGATATATTTTGTAACCTCTATGTTATTCATTTATTTCTTCAATTATTTGCGAAATTATCACAATTTGTAAAGACTACAATTTTGTTTTATCTAAAATCTGTATTTCTGTTTTATGGCGATTTTTTCCTTCTTTAATAATTGTGAAACAATATACTTATAATGCGTTAAAATTTTTTATAACTCTTGTTTCAATTTTTTCTCTTGTAGATCTTTTATAATCCCGCGACAATTTTTCGGTTAACGTAATTACCCTGGTGGAATTCACGCTTACCGAGAGAAAAAGTCACCTCAATGAACGTGATCTCTATCGGGCTTTATTAAAAAATATGTCTTAATTCCGCCCGGGGCCACGTTTTTAATTTCTCCCTATGGACGCTTCTCCGTGCCGATGAGCGCCGGTATAAAGAATCGCTGAACGAATGGACTTGGCAAGCGAAGCTAATTACTTTTGCAATGGAGAATCGTCACTTCAATAAATTTGATCCAATTGTGAATATGCAGAAGGAATATATCTTGAAATTGGATGCACCTACTTGATTTCAAACTTTATAAATACTTTCTTGATTATAATGAAATGCCCTTCTATTTTAATTTCTGTATAAATGGACACACACACACACACACACACACACACACACACACACACGCACACATGAAAAATTATCTTGCTTATTTAATAACGTAATTATTAAACGTAATACATACTCATAATTCATTGAACATTTTTTACAAATTATATATCAAAAATTATCTGAATAATTCTGTACCTACTTTCAAATGTGAGTGCAGCGACTGTTGATGCAAGTATGATGACAAGAAAAACGCGAATTATCGTTCTTCGCTTGAGGATCTTTGGGAGGTTAGCAGTCGCCATGCTGGCAGGACATAGAAGCACGCAGGACACGACGCCGTGGCGGGCCGTGTAGGGGTTGCCATGGTGATCTCATGGGGAGGGCATTCGCCCTCTCTCACCCTCACCGAGAAGATAATGCTGCCTGCCTGCCTTTCTACCGATGTTGCTACCAACCGCCACGATATCAGAAGCTCCGGCAATAAAGCAAACGTCCATGCTTGCACGAAAGTTTATGAGACAGACCCGGTTTTCGAGTCGCGAGATTACGAGGCGACAACCCAACCGACGATACCTTCTTGTCTCTCGCATATTCCGCTCAACGTCGCACATATCTTGAAAATTATTCTAGAATAATGTGAAACGATGCTAGAGAATTCTTCAATTATTATGGCAAAGATACTCAAAGAATTGTTTATATTAACGCAAATTTATTGTTTATAAGTTCTACGCTTTTGAAAAACAATGAATGTGACAGTAAATCTAATAATGCTTGCTCTTGCAGTTTTGATCTTGCTTGCAGCATTGTTACATTAAAAAGCTACTGTGTTATATCTCTTCCATATCTTTTTTCAAACTAATTAAAAGTTATTGTAACAATTAGAAATTATTAAAATAGATTTTGTATCTTTATAAATTCTTGAAATTTTTCTTGAAACTCTTCTCATATCCTCATTTAATACGTCAAATCTGACATTTGTTATATATCGGAATGTTTTATCGAGCGACAGTATCCGCAACATTCTCCGTAAATGTCATGATTGCAAACAAGCGAGAGAAAATGATGAGCTTCCCTTAATACATCCTGACGTTCCGATTGAAAACCGGAGAGCTGTATGAAAAATGATACCCAGTACTTTAAAATGGTGTTTATTACTTAACTAGAAAACTATAAATGCGATGTGTCAGGGAGATTAAACGACCTTAAACCGCGAAGACGATATCAGTATATCCGAGACTTAAAGGCTTTAGCCGCGGACGGCGCGCGCCCAACTAACGACTCTTCGCTACCTCCGTGCTTCCTTTTTAGAAAAGCCAAGACGGACGAGATGCGGACGCTTCGACAAAGTGTCGTCGTATTTTTGGTTTACGGCGTCTGAGGGATTCCGACACCGAGGGACGGACGGTGAGAGCAGGCGAGAGCGGACGAGCGCGAGAGGCCGCCTGAGCGCTTCAACGATCATGAGGGTGGAAAGTGGGTGGTTTGGTGGGTATACGGGGAGTGATACCGGTCCCAAAGGTGTCGTTACAATTAGACAGCACTGCCAACTGCTACGACCTCAACCGCTAAATAACTTACTGGTGCTGACAACCCGACCGCCACACCGTTACCGTTCATCGTGCTGCATGTAACCCAACCGTGAGTCTACGCGTCAACCGGTGAAAGTGCTTTGTGTATAATTTTGGCGTCTCGCTCACCAAACTTCTTGTAAGTGCATGCACTTCCGCTTTTATCTATGCCGTTTCATTTTAACTTGCGAGCTTGTGTAACATTGAAGATGCAAGAAGATTGTTACAAGGGAAACATTTTTATCATTAGAAAAAAAAATAATTCAAACGGATAATGTTTCTAGGTCGAAAGAATTTTTCCCGTATTATTCACTCACTCTCTTTTTCTCGCTATTTTCTCTCGCTCTCTCTCTCTCTCTCTCTTTGTCTCTAGTGTATTTTAAAATATGCGATTGTGAAACCTGAAATAGAATTCTCTTCTATCCGATTGCTGGTTGGAAATTACACAAAAGCTTCTTTCAAAAGATTACTGATCCTTTTAGAAAGTGCATATATATATATATATATATATCGTGATGTGCCAAAGCATGTACTTTCTTTTATCTCTATTAATTTTTGCAGTCAATTTCAGATTTTTTCTTAAATAATATTTAATTGCGCTCTTTCATTTCTAACATATAATTTTATGGTTTACCATGAAATTAAAGTTATTTTGAGTATAGTAAATCAAATGTAATTAAATATTTTTATTAAAAAGAAAGATTACTCTTAATGCATCGAAAGATTTATATGTAAAAAAAAGTATGAGAAACCTGGAGACACCCTATGTATATAGGAACGTTTG
Source organism: Tetramorium parvispinum (assembly GCA_011638315.1). Taxonomy (NCBI): domain Eukaryota; kingdom Metazoa; phylum Arthropoda; class Insecta; order Hymenoptera; family Formicidae; genus Tetramorium; species Tetramorium parvispinum. Next base: position 27,124 of record VBVR01000005.1, read on the forward strand.
CGTCGAGACGAAGTATAAAGAGCGAAGCCAATGTCGAGGACGTCGTGCTGTCTTGCGCTTGCGCCGAGTGTTTAGAACTCGAATGCTGGTAGAAAGAGGTGACGAGGAGGTGAGGAGAAAGAGGGTGAACTTCCGAAGGAAGAGAACGGGGTGTCCCTGGAGTATCGACTTGCCCCACGGGACTCGGCAGTCGATAGTCCCGTGGGACTCGCTGTCTCTTTCCCGAAGTCGCCGTTCTCGATGTTCCTTCCTCGTCTTCCTCCATTTTCCGTTTTCTTCCCGCTTTTCCTCAAGCGTCTCCTTGTTCCGCTTGTGCACCATCGTGGGTCACGAAAGCAGAATGGCCGAACAGGTGGAGGGGGTTGCAGAGACAATTTGGACGATGAGACGAGATGAGATTTTGTTTTAGAAATTGCTGAACCGTTATCCGAAACATAGATCGCGAATATGCGACAAATTACTGTGGTTCGACAGCATCAAAACAATACATTAAATGACATCGGTATTAACGGTGGAACGTCGTACGTGGACGATAAGGCTTTCGTTACTTACGTATTTCCTATTGAAATCTTTGCATAAAAATCGTTAACATTTAATCCGGAGCATAACTGAAACAGAATTACGCGCTGTAACGCGAAATTCGGTTGAGTGATAATAAGAAAATGCGCGCGGCATAGTGATTAAATTGCGAACAGAACGCGCTGGATAAATACAGTCGCAAGGCGAAGCGAAACGCCTCGAAAGAAGGGAGAGCTCTCCTCTAAGTTTATATGAAATTCCACGCCTTGTACAGGCGGCACTTTTCTCCCCCCGCACTCTTCCGTGATCGCGAACCCTCTTGCCTGCCTACCACTCTCGCACAAAGGTATAATATTGCCCGCCCGTGCTTCTTGGCCTCCGCCTCCGCCAAGAATTATCCGCGCAACTTACAACCCCCATTTTTTCAACCTACCACGGATTCCCTGCTCGGCTACGTACACGCACCGGGTATCGAGCTCCGCATACTCAGGCGGAAAATGAAAGTGAATCTTGGAGCACGTTATTCGGCATTGTGCTCCGTATCTTGTTCCCGGGCACTCCGCGACACGACTTTTTAAATAATCGAGCGGCCTCGACGGAGGTCGCATGAAGCGTGCTTTCGCGTTTCTCACGCGCGACCGCCTTGCACTTGATGTTTTATAGCCGTCGAGAAAGTTATAAACCTATGATCTTCGCAAAGAGTTATCTACAATCACTTTGGGCCGTTTTTTCCTAAATCGTCTAATAGTTTCACAAGAATGGCGTGAGTGACGTAATCAATTTCTTTGACAAAAATACTAATTAAAATATTCATATAAAATTATTTTAATGTATTATGCAGAAATATAGATTTTTCGGATTTTTTAGATCAACTTACATGCACATTCATTCTATTCGAAATTTCGATGATATTGATCTGCCAGTCCGTGCGTGTACAAACATCATATTTTATTTAACAAAGCACACTAATATCTCGGTTTCTGGTTCATGGCAATGACAATCACTGCTCGTAGAGACGTGCGTTTTCATCGTGTGGATCCGTTTCCGTCGAGCGGACAAAAATCGAAAGCCATCACTGGGCGTAGTATCCGCACACGTATAGTGAGTTGTAGAGATATTGGCACGTACGTACGCGTGTGGTCGTCGAAAAGAAAAGGGAAGGCCCGCGGAGGGTCTCCTTCACTCTTCTTAGTCTCCGAGGGAAGATTCGAAGGGTGAGCGACGTGCCCCTCGCGAACCCTCGCGCGTCCCTGGCCCCGCGACCCTCCGCGCGCGCGAGAGCCCGGGCTACCGAAATTCGCAGAGTGTCCTCCCCGTTCGGTAATACGTTACGCGACTGCGAAAGTATCGTCCGCAGCCACCCTCGGTCCGGCCTAACCTGGAGCTACTGCGACGAAACTTCCAGCGTTCCCCCGAAGGAAGCAGGGGGTCTCCGGAGACTTCCATTTTGACTCTGGGGATTAGGCGTGACCCCGCCCATCTGTGGGTAAAGTTTTGTCCCTTTCGATGGCCAGGAACGAAAAGCCGTCGCTATATTGATGACTTCTTTCTCCGCATGAGGGAGGGAGCGAGAAAGCTGTGGGGCAGCGAGCAGAAAGTCGAGATGCGGGATGCTAGGAAAAAGGACGTTGAAGAAGGCGCGCTTACACAATTCCCGATAGTTGCGGCTTTGTCTGCTAATGCTAACTAGATACGTTGCGCAATACGATTTTAGTCAGCTTATTGTCATTATTTGAAAAAATTCCATTTTCCTGCAATCTGTACTTTAATTAGCTCATCGTTGCTCATCGTTAATCATAATTACCGAGATTGCCTATGCCTCTTCATAGATAATCGATAAAAAGAAGAGCCGAAAGATGGAAGGTTATAACTTGAAAAATCAAAATTCAAGTAAATGTTGCTTCTTTTAACATTACTCTTGCTAACATTGAGACAACTATTTATCGTAGACAATACAATATACGTAAACCATATGTATATTTGACTCGGTTTTCTATAATAATAAGTTTTACTTTCAAAATTGTTCCAAACTGGAAACTTTTAACTGACAATAGATTTAGTCGAGAAACTTTTGTGTTTTTAAATCAAACAGTTTACACTAATATATTTATATTTTAAAATTAATATGTACATAATTGTTATATGTATATACTATGATAAAATCTATCAGAAATTCATGCAACACAATTGGTTTAGTAGCGGACACATGCTTTCTTTATTCACAAGAGCTTTGTGTGTAAACCTCGCACAAGGAGTGGCATGAGGTTTGGGGGGTTGGTCGGACAACGGCATCATAAGTCGGGAGTGGTTTGAGGGTTGGGTGGGTTGTTGGGGTGGCGAGGGTCCCTGGAGGCGGCGGGCTAAATATATCCACCCCCGACAACCCTCGAGGGAGAATGTCAAGACAACATGGCCGACGCCCGTCATCCCGTTAGCTCTATGTATACAGTAGTTCGTGTTCGGCTACGCTGGCAGACCAAGAACATTCAAAGATTGCGACATCATGCTGTTGAATGTATATAAGTTAAGCAATCGCAAATTCTCAAGCTTACTTTCGCAAGCTAATGTGTAGTTTCTTACACGAGGTTTCATAGCGTTTTTCCTTTCCTTTTTTTTCTACTGTAAATCAGAGGGAGTATTTATTTTGATCGATGATGAGCGTTTTATTCGCGAACGATGTTAAACGCTTTTTCCTTCTTGCCGATAGCTCCGCGAGATTATGTTCTCGAGTCACGGATGAGTGCAATCGCGAGGCGGAGCCCGTAAAAAAACTCTGTCGGCAAAATTTACATTATTGCCCTCGAGACCATTTAGGTAATCTCGGAATTCATCGCTCGCAATCGGATTTCAAAATAAAAAGATAGGATAGGGAGCGAAAGGGGACAGGACGGGAGAGGAGCCCGCCAACGAAGTTACGTTTTCGCCTTTTCGGGAACGCACCTGCTGCTCGATTGTACGTCGCCGTCGTCGTCGTCGTCACCGTCGTCGCGCACAGCATATATCGTGTACCACCGTTGTTCCTCGTTGTAAGCGCGAACGGACGGCGGGTACGGGGAGGTCAGGAGGGAGCAAAGAAATATAACAGAGATTAAAAGTCATAGTAGAAGGGTCTCCGCGTTGTACAGTGGCGAGAGAGGTCGAGAGGTGAGTGCGCCGCGCGGCGATTGTGGCCGCGGCGGCGAGAGGAGGCGACGCTCGGGTCGAAATTAGCCACCCTCAGGATTACCCTGAATTAACAAATTGAAAAAAAGTCACCTTCCCCTCGGGCACGGTTCTTAAAGGTGCCCGTCCGGGCGCCCGTGTTCACGGCGCGCATCGAGCGTCGGGCTCCTTCGGCTTAAAGCACGATCTTCGCCGGGATATCGGACCAACAAATTCATGCAAATGCTACTTGACTCCGCCGCGGTCTCTCGCGATACGTACGTCCCCGTGTATATCTGTGTTGGTATAGCCGCTGGTACAGCGATAACACCGCGCGTATACAGCGCGGCATTATACACGATACCTACGCGGCGATGAGCTTAAGCACGAGCGACACGAACAAATTCCCCGTGACGATTTTGATAGGAGTTTTTCCGCATTATTGATACGCGTTAAATTTTACAACGCGTGCGATCGGACAATACATTTGACAATGTTTAATTCATTATATAATCTTTAAATCGTAAAAGATAAAGAGTCGGAAATGGAATTAATTTTAATGAGAAAAATTAAAAGCTCATTCTTTAAAGAAAGAGAAAGCGATATTGTTAATTAATGATTGCACCAGTTCATCCTTTTCTCTTTCTCAAGTAATTCAGAGTAGTCTTACAATTACTTAGCGAGAGAACGTGACCTTTAGTAATTTAGAAAAAGTTAATAATAGTGTAAAAATTACGTCATAGTGACAATGGCTATTATCTTATTATTATTCCATGTTTAACATTTAAAATTTTATTTTACGGAGCTACTAACGAGAGAGAAAGCGTCCACGCTACCATGAATATTATGCTGCGGACATATCTTACATTGCGCAGTCATATTTTGCTCGATATATTACAAAGACATATGTACAAGGTTGTGAATGGGCATCTACAATGCAGACACATGTATATATGTCTCCTGCAGCAATAGTCCGTGTTTCGGAGCCACTTAACGTTTTACTGCCTCTTCTCAGTATCTATCGTTATCGCTACACGACCATGGAAATGCTAACGAGTACGCTGGCACTTAGCTGATCTTGTGTGCTCATAAAAACCAGCGTGTCTTCATCGATCTCTTTCTGAATAGAAACAATGCTATCTGCATTTCATATTTTATAATGTTTCTAAGGTGTGTATTTTTTTTTCAAACAGATATCGAAAGTATTAGCAGACTTGCTGGAAAATAAAATGCCCTGGATTTTTCTCTTTATAATTTTGTTTTGACTCCTGTATATTCAAGCAAGTGTGACCAAGTCAAGAACTGCGCGCTATAACGTTGTACGCGGGGCCTTTCCGCGATACGTGCCACGACTGCGGAATCTTTTTCGTAGGGCCGGCATGAAATAACTGCATCGGCGAATTGTCTGCATTAAGTATTCAAAGGGAGGTGAGGGACCAACGAGATGGCTACGCGTGCGTATATATTACGTACACCCTAAGCCGTTATCCGTTCCAGAAAGTGGCGAGAGGCCGGGTTTTGTTCTCTTTCGATTTCCTCTCGTTTCGCAGTCACTCGAGCCACCGATACGCCGATCGATTTCAGCCGGACAGAGACAAATGCCGGATCTAAAATTCGATGGGCAGGCACACACTTCGGAAACTGAATTTCCATGGACGCGAAGTTGGTTGCGTGTGCATGTGCATTCGTAGTATTTTAATCATCGGGCTTGAACCTTTACCGGAAACTCGATGGAATGCATAAATAAATATTGTATAACCAAAAATGTACTCTTTATTTATTATTAAAAATGCGATAAGAGCTATGAAAAAGATAAGAAAATAAAATAAAACACTTAAAGGTACTTTAGCTATAATATTCTTGCGATACAAAGTTTCTTTCGGGAGAAAGTCGGAAAAGAACCTTGGGTCCCACAATAAGTTGGTTTGCAAGTAATCCATTGATTGTTATCACATAACATTAATATGGACATGTCGGAAAGCTTGATACGATTTCGATCTGTAAAAGAGTGAAGTAACCAGGTTCGCGAGGAGTGTTGAAGTATACGTGAAATCGTCCACCGAATCGTGAGAGAAACAGAGAGACGAGCGATGGTGGTGGAAAACGAGTGAGTGGCCATAAACTCGGGTGTCGTTTGCGTTTTCTATTTAGCCATTTCAGTTCGCCCCACCCACCTTTCCTTTTACAGTCTTTTTCCGTTGCTCTCTTGGTGTCGTCCCAACAGACGAGCGACTCGAATTGAATTCCATACGATTCGGGTAGTTGGATTTACGTTGATACTGAACGCGCACGCCATTCCTCGTCATTGAACTCATCTGGCATAAGCCGGCGAAAGGCGTGCGTGGATGCTTCGATTGATACCATTCGATACGATATAAATGAGTCAGGCGATCGTACATTTCAACGTGCGTTTTACGCGCCGTGTAGCACAACACCATTTACAAGAAAATAAACCGACAAGAAAATAAACGACGACAGCGTCGTTTTACTCGTTGAATAAAATGTCAGAATATTTTAATCGATTCACTTCCGATCTTACTTACAAAATTATGAAAAACGACGAAAAAAAAAGTCAGACAGCTCGGCAAAGGTCCTTTTTCAGTCGTGTACGTAGCGTAGGGTAAAGTCTTCGATTGGTACCTATTTTCGTGAGACGAGCATATACGCAAGAGTGCCTATCGGGAGAGCGCCGTTTGCCGTACATTTATTGCCTCCGCCACCCTCTGCGCTTGCTCGAGGTTACGACGTTATATTTGATATTGGATAGACTCCGTATACGTATCATTGGCGTCGTAAAACTTGCCGTAAATAATATTAAATAAATGTAATACGCTCGGTAAAATGCCGCTTAACCCGACTCGTGGATGTCGTCGTATGGCACGACGTATCTCACATATGGAAAGTTTAATATTCCCGTTTCTAGGAGAAAGTAAGGAGAAAGTTTTATTATATCGTATAAAAAAAAAGCTCTAGTAGACTACGTTTTACGCATGGACAACGCGTCTCGCCCGCGACCGATATCTGTGTAAATGCGGATCTAAAAAAATACTCCTGTCTTGTTTTTTTCCGCCATACAAGTCTACTTTCATTTTGAGATGGAAGATAGATAACATGTACAGAATATAGCTATATTATTCTTTCTGCGTACTTATGACAATAAATAGGTACGTGGTACGTTTATTTTACAATATTGCAAGATAGAAATCTCTCTTTTATGGAATAGATTGATGATATAAATTAAATAATACTACGATTAGCAATTAAGTCTGATATTGTAAAATAATCAAAAGTAATATAATTTTAATTTTGCAATAAAAATATAAAAATATAAAACAGAAATTTAAAAATAATGTTTTATGTTATATTTAAGTATCATTTATGTCAGTAGAAAAAATAGATATTGAGAAAAAAATATGAATTTTTATCAATTTTATTAATACTTTGAATAAGTGATGGAAAGTGTTGCGCGCGGTGATCTTTAAAAGCGAACGAGTCGAAACATGGACACATTTATAACCATCGTAAAACTAGACAGTTAATTGAGTGTTAAAGTAGGCGATATGATGTCTTGGAAGATGATTTGATACTACTAAATAGCAATGCGTATTCTTTATTGCTACGTTTTTATGTGTGTATAATAATAATTTATATTACACACTGTCATATAAATTGAAGATTTTGCTCTGTAGAGCATTGAATTTTTTTGTAGATAAACGATCGTTCACAAATAGAATATCTCAAACATTCTCTGTTTCTTTCTCCGATCGCTATTTAATTTCAGAGATGGTGGGCCGTCACTCACATCCTCAGACTTCCTGCCGAGCGAAGACCCGTTGCAATTTTCAAGACACAATCGTACATTTCCATTTTCTCCGGGATCTCCCGCTGCAGGCACACACCAAGTCGCGGAGCTCGCCGGTCCGCGCGGAGAGTTACGCCACTACATCTTCAGTATAAGGTAGAGCACGCTTAAGGGCACGTACACCATAGCGGTAGTGGAGTCGCGAAAAAAATCATGTATCTTCAAAACGAACTGTGTCGGAGAATGCCGCGGATAAGTTTCTTCATACACGAACGTCGACGAGAATATCGGCATTAGCCACAAATACGTCGTCATTCTCTTCGCCGTGGAAGGAGCGTACAAGCATCGAGCTCGTTGTTAATTGCTAGCATAATTTGTAATTCGAGAAGTAGTAAGAGAAAGAGAGAAAGAGAGATCTATATATATATATATATATACACACATGCGGTAGAGAGTGGAACGCGTACGGTTAGATAAAGAGAGACGCAGCCAAGAGGTGGAGACGCTCTTCTCGCGAAAGGAAACGAGCGTCGTGAACGGCCCTCGAAAGGAAATGTCTTTTCAGTGAACGAGAACCAGATCACGAGAACGAGCGGAGCGCCTGGCGTTTGCCTCTGACCCGTTGACCCGCCGGAGGACTGTATTTTACTGGCGGTCGCATTTGTCAGGAGGCGTCAAAACCTCGTGACAACTAAATGCTCTGTCGGCACTCACGCCTCGCACTAAGCCCACCAGATCGCTTGCCTGTATGAGGGAGGCATCGTCACCCGCTGGGAAATTAGCCGTTAAGTGTTTTATGTATCCGGCAATGAAAGGCACGCACAGGATCAGTGGCTGGTTTTGTGTAAAGCTCGCAAGATGTGAGGAAGAGCTATGAATTGTCCTTGTGAAAGATTAATAATAGATAAAAAAAGTAATAGTAGTTTTTGTTTCGCAAATTCGTAATCTGTCGTAATGAATTGACTCGAAAAATTGTGAAAATTTAATTCAAGAGATAAGAAAGATTTTTTTTTTATTCTATAGTCGCATAGCGATGGCAAAATTTTACAAAGCACAAACTATCACGCAGCGCCCTGTATTTTCACAAATTTAATTATCACGCAATAACAGTGTCACGTTTCACTGCTCCAGGTTTCTCCGGCCAATTTTTTTCCCTTTCTTTCTCCACTCTGCAATGTGCGTCTGGCAGCCACGAGCGACCAGATCTCGTCACCAGATGCCATCTGAGTCGCCCACCTCGATAACGGGCGATAGTTAAATGCCTCATAACTAACTCAATCTGGGGCTTCCTAATTAAATATCTATCGTTTAATTAGGAATGATTTACGGACGGCAGTCAGTCAAGCAGTCAGTCAACGAGTCGACCAGCCGGCTCGGCTGCTAGCCGCACAAGCACTGCTTGTACTATTCCATGCCTTGGCAATCAATGCAGGAATTATCCTCATTAGGTCGATCCTCGGTCCACGTTCTCTGGGTTTCTACTTGCTTCCAACTTCTGTTTCTCGAGGATCGGAGACAGGGAGGAGAGACAGAGAGCTCGGAAGAAAGAAGAACGGACGTAAAGAGCGGGCAAGAAAACGAAAGAGAAAAGCTGCAGAGAAGTCGGTGGCGAGGAGAAGGACGGGGCAAGCTATTAGATCGAGAGCTGGTTGCGTGCAGCTCGAAGAAAAACTGGAAATCTGTGGCTCTTGACCGGCCGGATGATCTCGGGAGGAGAGGATCGAGGAGAGGCAGCTCTGGGGTACCGTAGGACCCTCCATGTCCTTCCTTCCTCACTCCGTCCCGCTTCCACCTTCCTCTCTTCCTTCTCTCTGACAAAAAGGAGTCGCTGACTGCGAGTGACAACTTAGCGAGCCGGAGCTCACCTCGCCGTCCAGTTGCTCGGCCACACACAGACTGTCCCGGCGTTATGACACGTCTTTTCCTGCGATGGAATTCCGCGAAGGGCTACTCGAGACAAGGATCGTTGAAACCGCTATGTGCATTGATTATTAATGCGAGATATAATTTACTTCGTTACAATGTTACAGAAACCGATTCGATCTTTAAAGATTCGATGCTATATCTGCAGTTTATAAGAAAATTTTCTTCGTATCATAGTGTTTATCGTGGAAAGGATTTCGGCAAACTTACCGAAACTTTTAAATAATTGGCTCAACTGAATTTACAAAAAAAATTGCTTTAATATTTTCAAAATTGCGTGATGGACGAATCATAGTTATGTTAAGTTTGATTGATCGTCAATGATAGATACCCTTCTACCGACGATGCGCGAATACGATGAACTATGCGCGCCTCTATCAGTCATATGGCCATACAAAAATATAGGTAAGAGCAGCTAACACAGCCATATGTCGGGCGCGGAGAAGCTTGCGTTTACGTTACGATGTACAGTCGCCCTGGGCGACAGGGGTAGCGGTTGAAATGCGCTTTATACCCTCCGAATTTCGGTCCCTAACACTCTCCTTCTCTCCTCTTCCACTTTCCTATCCTTTCTTTCACTCTACGTGTAGACGAGGGTGCGCGAGCGAACAATGCATATACACATATACAGCCTTGTTATGTGCATATATACACATATGTATATATACATCTATCATATATATATATATATATACGTTGGTTTGCCTACCACCTCTCTCTCTCTCTCCCTCTCTCTCTCTCTCTGTGTCTCTTTTTCTGCACACTTTTGTCCCACTACTGCCGCAAGAGCAACGGATAATGTTATTTCGATTTACATATATGCGTCCGCGACCGTCCCCGGCTCTCGATACAGGCGATGCGGAATACTAGCGATATCGTGCGACATTTTGGCATCGCTTCACGAATTTTTCCTCCCGGCTCATGTTTATTTGATAAGGTAATCGCACTATGATATTTCGGCGAATTCAATACAAGTTTCCGGCCAGGACGTAAATGCGCGCTTTATTTTACGCGGAATTTCTAAATCCTGATACCGGCAAATAAATGAAGACGAAGATAGGTGTCGAGATAGAGTGCTGTGACGTATAAAACTCCCACGCGTTCTATCCAAAGCTAAACCGCTTGCTGCGATATTTTATTCAATATCTCCACTTTTCTTTCGAGAAGTTCGACCAATCTTTATCGACTTAGTTTACGAACATCTTCGAACGGCGGGGACACTACGAGATTGAGTGGTTACTGCGGTGCGTAAATGGACGTAACGCGTAAAGTTTACCAGATGGGATTCTGGTTAGTCTGATCCGTCTAAGTCCGTCGAGGGGGTTTCGCGCGGAATGTCCTGTAATTGATAGCGAGCACACTGGGCTCGATGAGCCGTAGGAAAATAATAAGCCATCGTAGTAGCTCGGCGGTACGTGGTATTATTGGCTCTTTGGGGGTGTTACTCGGGCGTCGTTGCACGAGAGGGGTGGCACGGCACAATGTATGCACCCTCGCATGCACCACCGTGCTCGGATATCTCGGTCTTAGGGTGTGTCGGATGTCTATATTCGCGCAAGCACAACATCTCGGTTCGATAAACTCTCTCCTATTCTCCCTGTTTCTCTCTCCTTCTCTCTAACAAGCGAATGACCAGTGATGTGTTAGTACCAACGATTTTACGACAATCACAAGAATTTACAAAATGGACGTTACTGCGTTATAGAGCTACTTTTCAACTAGCTTGTTCTGGATTTATATACGCTTATTTTAAATCTGTAGTATATTTTAATATTATTTTAAAATAGACAGTGATAATATATGATTGACAAAAAAATTGCTTTGATTATTAAAATTATACTATAGAATTATCACAGAACTTCATAAATTCTTGTGCTTTAAAAAAATACTGCTTACGTTTCTTCGTTTGAGACATCAAGTACATCAGTTATCCTAAATGTAGCGCAGATGCAGAGACGCTCTAGGGAGATATCTCGTGCAAGTGGAATCAGGACTAAATTACTCGACGAGGCGTGATTAAATAACATGACTATATCGTGAATTATGCATCCATACATCTATGAGAGTTAACTAATGGAGAACGATTTCGATACGAGTCTAATAGGGAAAGAATAATTTTAATTATTCCAATGGGAATTTATAATAATCTTATATGTCTTAGCTATTTATTGAGAAAGCAAAATTAAGAATAATTTATGATACGACGAATTACACGCAGGGCGCTCCCGATATTTTCTAAGTTAGGGTTGCTAGACCAGCGTATGCCAAGCGTAAGCAATCAAGAGTCCTGATGCAATAGGAAACCGGTTCGTATAGCACATTATTTTTTGCCCCTCGCATCACGGAAGCATTTTGTCACTATAGTTAACTGATTGCGTGCCTCGTTCGAAATGCTACATTGAGAGTATCGAATTATGAACAACGATAATTAAATTTTTTAGAAATTAATTAGGCTTAAAGGAAAAAATTTCCAATCAATATCATATCATATTTGAATGACTGAAGGAAAAAGTATTAAATTTATTATTAATGTTTAAAATCTGATTAACCTTATGGCTACACCGAAACTTAATGATTCAGACTATTATAAACTTATTGAATCAATTAATTAAAAATAAGTATATAGAATTTGCTAATATATTACCAAAATTTTTTTAACATAGTACATCTTATGACAAGGCGATCATAAGATCCTATGTCGTAATTGAATCCTGGCAGGTCCGAACGAGAGAATAGGAACGTTGCGTGGACTGTAGGGATGGGGCGCGCTCGATTAGATTTGGGCGGATTAGCCAATCAAAAACTCCAATACGACAACCCCTCCACAACTAGCAGTGACATTTGATGCTGCAGGCACTCTATTAGATTTGCGCCGTCGCTAACGTGATACGGAATCGAATGATCCGTGCTCTCTCGAAACGATTGTCAGTACGAGCAATCCGGTATTCTTCGATAAGTTTCGATTTTTGAGCGCATGAATTTTATGAATGGCAAAAATGCTCAGAAAAATTAGATTAAATATTAAACGATCGAAGTATTTCTCGCAATAATAACAAAATAATTATTAATTACAGTCGTTTGTAATCATTTTAAAAATATTATATCGTTATTTTCGCTAATTTGGTATTAAAGTACCTAGAGAAATTTTTAATATAAAAACCGAACTTTTGATAATTAATGATTCAAGAAGAAACAAATATTAAAAATTGCATGACATAACTCTCAAATAATTAAATTCAGATCAATGCGTAACTGCTTTCAAACGCATTTGTTTGCTGCAAAACAAAATGTTCAATCACGTATAAATGCGCTGATAACAACCGAGCCGCATCATACTATCATTTAAACACGTTATTACATTTTTCATAAATACTCAGCAATTGTCACTAGGTACAATTGACAAATCTAATTCCAGGTCTGACGTATGTACGTGCATCGCACCGCTATCAAAGATGGGCAGGGAAGGTGCGTGAAAGCGTGCGTGTCACGCGAGGTGCGCGTTCGTTTACACGGGTGTGGCGAGAATGAGTGGTCGCGCGCAATTAGCTTCTTATCTTTCTCTCGGGGGTGAGTGTAGGGATGTACTGGCCGCCACGAGCCACCGCGGTGCCGACTCGAGCGACTCGTTTGCGCCTGTTTTTTTTTTTTT